>JAUMHG010000072.1:15923388-15946943 GCA_032359395.1 Enteromius anoplus
GGTGAGCAGCGGCACAGCGAACCAATCACTGTGCAGGGACGCGGAACGTGCATGTCACCCCAGCAACAAGCCATACAGCAAACTTGTGATTACTGTGTGGTACCGTTCTCTTATTACACCATGGGCTTCTACCCTTCACATCGTATGTTCCGGCGATGTGACTATCGCTCACGCGCACATCACGATATCAATGTGAAAACAGAATATCGTTCAGCCCTAGATAGATGGATAGACAGATGACAGACAGACAGACAGACAGACAGATGTCTTAATACCTGGGGATCAGACTGTAAAATCAGGAAAAATCGGGACAAAAATCGTGTAGTGAATTCCATGTTTAAATTTATGATGCTTAGTCCTAATCTGTTCAGATTATAAAATTATGTATTGTATTCCAGCTTTAACCTGCCGCCTCTGCCTGCTTTAACAGGTCACTCTCTGAGAGGAAGCGAAGGACTACAGGCATGTGACAGCCGCTGAGGTGGAGGTGGCTGGGTGAAAGATGACTTTACTGGCAGGCGATGGTTCGGATTATGACTACAGCGCTTTGAGTTGCACCTCCGACACCTCTCTGAATGGGCCGCCCATCCAGGAGCAAGAGTCCCTCAAGGGCCTTTATTACAAACGGGCGCAACGACTGCCTCCGACTGACCCCGGCATCCCCGATGAGTTCCATCCGGATGACAACGACAACCAGCCATCCTGCGGCCAGCAGCTGCACGTCATCATTAATGTGGGAGGCCTGCGTTACCAGCTCCCCTGGACCACGCTGGAGGACTTCCCCCTGTCACGCCTGGGCCAGCTTCGTCTGTGCAGCAGCTTCGACGAGATCATGCGGGTGTGCGACGACTATGACGTGGTCCACAACGAGTTCTTCTTTGACCGCAGCCCCTGCGCCTTCCGGACCATCCTCACCTTCCTGCGTGCCGGGAAGCTGCGTTCTCTGCGCGAGATGTGTGCCCTGTCCTTCCAGGAGGAGCTGCTCTACTGGGGCGTCCCGGAGGAGAGCTTGGAGTGGTGCTGCCGGAGACGCCTCCTGCAGCGCGTGGAGGAGTGCGACGAGCTAGAGCGGGTGGCAGAGGAAGACGAGGACGACGAGGAGGATAGCGGCAGCGGACTGGCTAGAGAGTCTCGTCTCGGACGCTGGATGGGAAAACTGAGAGACATGGTGGAGAAGCCCCACTCCGGCCTGCCTGGGAAGATTTTCGCCTGCCTGTCTGTGCTGTTCGTCACCATAACAGCCATCAACCTGTCCATAAGCACCATGCCTGCCATGAGAGAGGAGGAGGAGAATGTAAGTGTCAGTTTGCCCTGAAATCTATTACTGTTCAAAAGTTTGGGACTTTAATTAGGCAAGGATCCATTCATTTGATCAAAAGTGACAGCAAAAAAAAAGACAGTTTCAATTAAATGCTGTTTTTTTACATCCTAAAATATGTATGATTTAAAAATATTACCTGTTTTTAACATTGGTGATAATAAGCATGTTTCTTAAGAAGCAACTCAACATTATTAGAATGGTTTCTGAAGAATCATGTGACACTAAAGACTGGAGTAATGATGTTGAAAATTCAGCTTTGACACCACCGGAATAAAAATACTTTTTGATCGTATAATTAAATAAATATCAGCTATTTTAAATTTCAGCTATTTTACTGTTTTTACTGTAATTTTAATCAAATAAATGCAGTTTTGGTAAGCAAAAGGTTTGAATAGTGTGAATACAAATTTAACATTTGTAAAAAAAAAAAAATAATAATAATAATAAAAAAAAATTGTTTCAACTTGATATAATTTGTTTCCCAACTGACTTAAAATTTCAAGTTTACTACACTAAAAAAAATTAAGTTGCTTAATGTTAATCTAAGTGACAACTGAAATATTTTAGTTGACTAAACTAAAAATGTTAGGTCCGAAATGCAATATTTTTATTTATTAAAAATATATATATGTATGTATCATTATTAAATTACGTTTCTGAATTATATATATATGATAAATGCATGTTATTTACATTATGCACTATTTTATGTCAAATGCAAAATACAACACTAAAAACATAAGTTAAAGATTTTATAGATTATAATGGACAGTATTCTTTTTGAAATGTGAAATGGGAGAATTGATTACAAACAATTAAATATCTATATTAGCTGACACTAATCATTTAAAAATCAGTAATACAGGCCAGTAGCCAATAACAGATATACCATGCATTCCTAGAAAACATTTTTTTCCCCACGTAAAACAATATATGCTATAGAGCAAATCTCTACTGTTTGATTTTTGTTTACTTAGTACATTCATCAGCATACATACAGTGTACTTGCGCAGGGCTATGTAGTACAGCAAATCTCGACTGTTTGATTGTGTGTATCATCACAATAGTACACAATAATCTCATTGCCTTGCATTAAACTGATAAATGCTACTGTAAGGCATGAATATTTTAAGATATCATACATGTTTACATTATAAATCGGCTTTGAAGCAAAGTGGAGTTTTATGAAAAGTGCTATACAAATAAATTTGACCCAAGTTTAAAATACTTGAGGTTTGCTCCTGAAGATTTTGCATCCTGCAGACTGTAGCTGGAACTCAAACACACATGAAGCAGATAATCAAGGTCTTTAAGTCCACTTAAAAATTACAGCCAGGTGTCTCACAGCTCATCTCTGCAGGAAGAAAAGATCTCGAGGAGCCAGATCGAGCATGCTTACTGAAAGTCATCAAGCTCCCTGCTCACAGTCGTTCTGCTCAACCAGAGCGAATCTGCTCCAGCGGACGGCTTTGATACAGGAGAGGTCATCTTTTTCCAGAAATAATTTGTGGCAATTAGACTGACTCGCACGTTAAACCAGCTCCTTCTATAATTGAATTAAGACACCCATTGTTACAGCTCACATCAGTCACTGGAATAATTAAAATGGCCGCCCCTGGTACAGAGAAAAACAGAGCATAGAAAATTCAATTAAGTGTTAAACCAACATAGCACCGGCCAGACAGAGGCTCCTTTCATTTTCATGAATTATGTCCTTTGTGTTTGTCACAGGCTGTTTATGGGTTATCTATTGTGAGGACAAAAAATATTTAAAATGTTGCTAAATCTATTAGTATTTATATTATGGTGACATTTAGACCAGAGGTTTTATTGTTACCTTGATAAAAGTAATGATCTCAAGAGGATTTATCAGTTCTGCTGGTTTGTATGTCTGGCACAGGGTTGGTTTTTAAGGGTCTGGGATGCAAAGATGCAGGTAAGAAGTTCTAACATGTTATCATGTGAAATGTAGCACTGAATTCTGTTTAATTTTCAGTGCACTTAGTCAGTGGCACCATTTTCACAGTTGAGCTGAATTAATTTTCTGCATCACAATCAACACATTTTTCTTACTTTGCTGTTGATAGTCTTCAAGGTGCAATCCTAGGATTTAATGAGAATGAAAAAGACACGGGAAGAAGCGAGGTGAGACGAGGTGAAGTAATAATAACATGCTGCAGAGCTCTGAAAACCAATGGAGGAAAGATGTGTTTTCATGAACCCCTGGCGTCCTCTAGTGATGTACTAACAGCATTACAACTGAGGACAAGACATTCAGAGCATCAGAGGAACCACATTTTAAAGGACAGTTGCCTAAAAAATTACATTCTGGCATAATTTACTCATCCTCGTGCTATTCCAATGTATTACAGAACACAGATGATATTAGATGTTTGTCCAAACAATGACTGCTCTAAAAGCCTCCAAGACAACACTAGATGTAGGATTATTCACACCAATTTCTACATGAAGTTTCTAAGAAATATATATAAGAAATGTGTGTGTGTGTGTGTGTGCATATATAAAACCCCTATAATGCACAACAAGGCTTTCTCATACTTTTTATTGTCACTGAATGCAAAGCAATAACATTTAACATAGAAACCCCTCTGAAAAAAGCCAAATAAAGCACAGTACTATTGTGTTAAGAAAAGTAAAGTTAATTCAAATTAACAAGATATGAATTGTTCTGTCTCTTATGCTCACCAAAGCTCTATTTATTTGATTAAAATATAGTAAAAACTGATTTTGTAAAATATTATTACAATTGAAACGAAACATTTTATATTTATATTTTAAATGTGCGCATGTTTTTAAAATACTATATATTTCTGTGATCAAAGCTGAATTTTCAGCATCTTTACTTCTTTAGTGTCACGTGATCCTTCAGAATTCATTTGCTGCTCAAGAAACATTTCTTATCATTATCAATACTAAAAACAGTCGTGTTGCTTAATATTTTTGTGAAAGCTTTATTTAATTTCTTTCAAGATTGTTTGATGAATAAAGTTTTTATGTCTTTACTGTCACTTCTGATCAATTTAATGCATCCTTGACATTACACATATGTGACCCTGCACCCCAAAACCAGCCATGAGGGTCAGATAATCATACAGCAAATATGCTTTCCATCGATCTATGGTTTATGGGGATAGGACAATATTGGGCCCAGGTACAGCTATTTGAAAATCTGGAATCTGGTGGAAATGATGGAATCAGGGTGCAAAAAAAGTGATTTTTGACAACATTTTCATTTTGGGGTGGAGTAACCCTTTAAGTTTTGATTCATTTATGGTAGGAAATCTACAAGCTGTCTTCAAGGAACATGATCTTTCCTGGTTAAAGGGTCTTTACTTAAAGGATTTTGGCATTACAGAAAAGTTCTTCATTTTGACCCATACACTTTTTGTTGCTACAAATATACCTGTGCGACTTGAGACTGGTTTTGTACAACTTTCACTTCGTCTGTTTCAGGGCAAATGCTCTCAGATGTGCTACAACATCTTCATCGTGGAGACGGTGTGTGTGGCCTGGTTCTCGCTGGAGTTCACGCTGCGCTTCATCCAAGACCGCAGCAAGCTGGCCTTCCTCCGGCGGCCGCTCAACCTGATCGACGTCATAGCCATCCTGCCCTACTACATCACGCTGGTGGTGGACAGCACCTCCACGGGCGAGAAGCGCTTGGGCTCGGGCAGCAGCTACCTGGACAAAGTGGGCCTGGTGCTGCGCGTGCTGCGGGCTCTACGTATCCTCTACGTGATGCGTCTGGCGCGCCACTCACTCGGACTCCAGACGCTCGGGCTGACGGCGCGCCGCTGCACGCGGGAGTTCGGGCTGCTCCTCCTCTTTCTCTGCGTGGCCATCGCGCTCTTCTCGCCACTCCTCTACCTGATCGAGAACGAGGCCGGCGCCACGCGAGAGTTCAGTAGCATCCCTGCCACGTACTGGTGGGCCGTGATCACCATGACAACGGTGGGTTACGGAGACATGGTGCCGCGCAGCATCCCGGGACAGGTGGTGGCACTCAGCAGCATCCTCAGCGGGATCCTGCTCATGGCGTTCCCCGTCACCTCCATCTTCCACACGTTCTCGCGCTCCTACGTGGAGCTCAAGCAGGAGCAGCAGAGGCTTCTTCAGCGCAGGACTCACTTTCTGCTGCGCAGCCGCATCGCCGGTCTGGGCAGCAACCTGTCTCTGGAGAGCGACGTGCTCTTTCCTAGCGTCTCGTCGGATCACAGAGACCACAAGGAATAGGAGGACGCTAATGGACGCGGACTATAAAGCAGCTGTTTTGATATCTTGAATGTGGTTTTACGCATTGTCCATCAACAGTCTGTTAAATTCAATTATCATTTACTCACCCTCATGTCCTTCCAAAGCCGTAAAGGTCCGCTTTTACTAGTGCTGTCAAATAATTAAGCAACACAAGTCTCACGACCAATTTTGAATTTCACAAGGGTGGCTAATTCCCAATGATTTTGTCCACTGTAAAATATTTCTGTAGAAATTACAGTATTATTGCCAGTAACTTACTGTAGATTTAAATTTACGTTATTTACTAGCGACAGTTTGTTCAAAGATAAATGAACATTAAACATTGACAAATCTTTATCTTTACAGGACAAATTAAATAAAATAACAGCCTCATGCAAAGCATTTCTAGGAACCAATATCAGAAGAAAACAGAAAAAGGTCGAAGAGGATTTCTGTTTCCCACAATGCTTTTTTTTTTTTTGCCAATAAATTTGATCAAATATAAATCTACAGTAAGTTCTGGCAAACCAGCTGGATAACTACAGCAATTTTTTACAGCGTATGAATTGTCTAAACCCCAGTGACAGGTAGGTTTAGGGGCAGGGTTAGGTGTAGGTCATTCATACAAATTCATATGAATTAGCAACTCTTAAAATACGTTCGATTTAGAAGAAATCTTAGGAATTCACACGAGTGAGGTCAAAGGAATTTGTTTGAATTAGCCACTTTGTGAAATATGTACGAGCTGTGGCGAGAGCGGGCTGGAGTCATCGCGATTAATCACATCCAGAACAATAGCCTATATGTGACCCTGGACGACAAAATCAGCCATGAGTGTCAATTTTCCGAAACTGGGAGTTTATAAAACATCTAAAAGCTGTTGAATGGACATGATAAATACAGTATTCACACACCAGACCTTTTATTTTGGATGCATTAATCAGCACTTTTAAATGGATGTTTTACCCAAAAATGAAAATTCTGTCATCATTTATTCATCCTGAAGCTGTTTCAAGCCGGTTTCAGTTTCTTCAATGACTGAGTTTTATTTTTTGAGTATATATTTTTATATTTTTAATATATCAGAATCTTTCAGGCCTACCTAATTGATGTCTTTGGGTTTATTTGAAAATCACTGGCTGTAAAAGCGAAAGTAAATGTGATACGGTTAATCTTAATGAAATTGGTCACCAAAAATGAACATTTTGTCCTCATTGAAGGCCCATCCACACCAAGGTTGATTACATTATTGTTATCATTACAGTTTTTAATTATGGTTGTAACTCTGTGAAAAAAATACAACCATTATTAAATCTGTAATGATAACGACACCAAGACATGATAACATTAGAGTCACTTTCAAAACTTTAAGAATCTTCTTTAAGAACTTTAAGAACACTACTATAGAAAACACTCAAATAACACAGGGACACATTAAAATGTAACGCAAGGTTTTATGTAAATAAAAACTTCAAAGAAGCACAAAGCTCTCAGTGTGAACTCTGAAGTCCTTATATAAACTTTACCTTTGTGTTGCTTTTTTGTTATTTTCCAGCTTGACAGCCCCAGTTCCCATCACATACTGTGCATTATATTAAAAAAAGCGGGCAGGATATGACCTGGAGCGACATGAGAGTAAGTAAATAATGACAGAATCTTCCTTTTTTGGTGAACTATGCCTTTAAGAAGCAAAACTGAGCATTTCTGTTTTAAATTATCAAGCTGTAAGTTCCACTTTTCATAATCTTTCTGCCTAAGGGTGCTTTCACACTACACTTTAAGGATGCAAATATATATTTCTGAGTTACATTTATGTCTTCTACTGATAAAAAATCTTGATGAATTCAGAACACAACAAAATACGAATCCTCTGCACATATGCATGCATTCTCGGCCTGCCGTATTTGCACGCGTACGAATAGAAGCAAATGGGAAACAAAGTTGAGTGTGATCGCACCTAACAACACTTGTAACTGGAATAATGTTTGTAAACACCAGGTTTATGTTCAAGTTTTCATGCTGCTGATATGTGCTGAAGTGTATGACTGAAACTCGTATAGCCTGCAGATTTCATGCCATATATTTCTGTACCGCAATATACAATCTGTAATGTTTATTGCTAAGAAATCACCTGTCAGGAAATTTCCCTATATAGTTTCTTACATCATACACTGTTTTTTTTTTTTAAATAGGCTACTTATATTAATAATAATAAATGACATGATGTTAATAAACCTAATTTCATTTTTCTTGTGATTCAATATTTTTTTTTAAATCTCATTTTTTCAAATGGTTGTCGCTTACTGGAATTTACAGTGAATAATGTGTTGACGTCACAAAACAACAGACTTTCCGAGATCAACCAGTTTTTATCAGCAGGGGGCATCAGAGCCACATCTTTGGCTGAAAGTTGGTTTTGCTGTAAAACAAACTGCCTATATTGTGCAAATGGAGGAAGACCGCATGGATTAGCCTCAAGCCTAGGTCTCTGGTATGTGTGTGGCTGTCAAAACCTGATGAGACTTGTCGTAAGATATTATAGAAAATGCCAAGCTGAAGGCAGGACTGGACTGGGAGGAAAAATCGGCCCTGGCATTTTATGGTCCAGTCGGCCCACCACCACATACAGTATAGGCCTACCTACAGCTCTGAAAAAAAATAAGAGACCAACTGCAGACAAATCAGTTTCTTTTGGGTTTTTATTCTTAAAACTGTTAACCTCACCAATACACCACCAATACAAAACAATGCACGTTTGTTTCTTTTTTAATTTTATAAAACTTTTTAATTAATAAAAATAAGTAGCCAACTGTTTACTTATGGACTACTATCATATTTAATTCTGCCAGTAACATACACACTACAGGACAGCAAAAACCTCCATAAAGAATGCAAACACTGATACAGTACGTTTTTTTTTTTAAATATTAAATTATGACTGACAGCTCCAGCCCAAAATGTGCGTCGGCCCACCGGGCATTGCCCGGTATGCCCTATGGCCAGACCAGGCCAAGCTGAAGGGAAGCACTCACAAAAATAAAAAAAATCCATTTAATCAGTCAGTCAACCTCGTCTCAAATATTCAGTGAAATATGTGTATGTTTGCAATCCCTTTTTTATGGAGAAACTGGCAAAACTTAGCAAAAAATAAAAATAAAAGAAATAAAAAAGAATTACTTTGAATTGCTTTGACCTCTGAAAGTAGCCTATATAGGAATGTTTCTTTTCGACAGACAAACAGCCAACACTCGTTAGTTTTCCTTTGCTACAGCAAGGGAATTTTGCTTACTTGTAAACAAATGTTTGTTTTCCTGTGACTCACCAGAAAGCTATGTCGTCATCAGCCAGTAATGGCTTTCGTGTACAACCATAGCTATATATGCAGATGCCCCCTTAGGGACTGTTTCTATGGGCCGTGAGATGTAAGGCATCCGCCACATTGTAGCGCAAGCCATAAAGAACCTTATTACGTTTTAAACATTAATATTTTGTTTACAAAAACACATGGATTCTACAGGAGGCCTCATTCACCCCACGCAAGGCACTTTTTTATTATGGATGGATGCACTTGCTTCGATTTGTTTTGGTCTGTTGAAAAGAAACACCCACCCACTATCATTATAAAGCTTTGATGAGCAAGAGTAATTTTTTCATAACTACAACTGCTTTTCTCTGAACGAAGAAAGTGGGATACCTTGAGGGTGAGTAAATAATGGGCTATTTATTTATTTTGTAAATTTCTGGGTGATCTAATGCTTCAAACGATTCGTTCTATGGTAGATTTGTCAGTAAACTAAACTCCCCTTACATTTCTATTAGTCTGTAATTATTGCCCCTATTTTTTTTTAGCCCCGGGCGTGATTTACCGTGCGTGCGCTAGGTTATGGCACAGACCTGCCATCATTTATTACAGACTATTAAATGTTATCTATGTAGCCTATAAATTTGTAGTTATTTTCAGCTCGTTGTTTCGTTTTATTTATTTATTTCGCACTGAGCCATCTCAAAATGACGTTTCGGGTGCCCCAGATCCAGCAATAGGTGGCCCAGTTCCCTTAAATTCAAAGTCACGATGAACCCCATTCCTCTCTCTCTCTCTCTCGCACACACACACACACACTTTCTCCAGACTTGTCTCTGCTTGTCAAGTGTAACGTAGTAAAACAGTGTTACGTCAGAGCGCCCTGCCCTCCCTGCTGCCTTCCCAGTTTCCAACATCATATGGGTGTCATGGGTTTGACTCCTTCTTCGGCCGTGCGCGCTTTCTCAGGGTCGGCATAAGCTACTGCTGCGTGTCTAGGCACCATCATAGCGTTTGATCGTGACACTGGATGTATTAATCGTTACCGGCTTGACGTTGTTATTAACGATGACTCGTGCAGCTGTGCGCGTTCCCAGGCAACCCCCGTCATGAACGCGCACTGAACGCGGTCGCTCGCCCCGTTTCATTTCTTCTATCAGAGCCGGTCAGCGTTATTGACTATGGAAAGCTGAGCTTCGTTCATTCATACAGCGAAAACAGTAACTCAGAGGTCATCCAGAGCAGCCGGAATACGAAAGGATTTTATTCACAAGACGTCCGTGGTTCTCGACAAGGTGAGTAGGCTACAAATTGATTTTTTTATAAATAGGCTGGTGTGTTTTTTTCTGGGCGTTGAGATTAAAACCGGAACTCACAGTAATTTTAATCACATTTGAAGTTGATGAAATATATAAACGTTCAGGCGTTCTGTTTAAAACGAAGGTGCGTGTTCAATATTGGTCCATGGTGTTTATAAATCCGGGTATTTTTTTCTCCGATCCGCCGGTTTAAATGGACTGTAAGATTGTGTCTCAACAACAACATATTCTCAGGATGTTTTAAATTTAAATCAAATGCAAGTCGTATGATTATTGATTTATTTGTGTGACAAATAACCGCAATGTGGTGAGTTGTTTCAGATGACTAAAAACTAGCTGAAGTCCTGTCAAGGACTAGTCTGGATTTGTCTTTTCTTTTCTTTTCCTTTCTTTTCTTTTTTTGTACGTCACACCTGAACCAGATCTCCTTATAGGAACGGAAAATTGCCAATCAGATTTTTCTCTACTATATCTGTTGTTTCTTCTAGACAGCACTGGGAATTAATGAAGAACTTATCAGATGTTTCTTCTGAGGGAAAACACGCCAGTCACGTGTCTCCTCTGAGTTGTAGATCTTAGCAATGTCTCAAACTGAGTTCACATTACATGACAGACATTCCAACATGAACTCAGACCAAATCATATGATCTAATATCCACATTCATTTTATAGATCTGAAGGCTACTACTCTCGCGTTTGTATCTGCTTAGCTGAAACATCTGAGATGAAGATCGTTGATGGAGTTGTTTCTACTTTTAATGAAATGTTAGTGATCTATCTATCTATCTATCTATCTATCTATCTATCTATCTATCTATTATCTATCTATCTATCTATCTATCTATCTATCTATCTAACGCCTCCTGCACATGGCAGTCAGCCAGTAAACCTCTGCAGTGAACTGAAGAGAAGTTCTCGCCTGCTTTGTTGGCGGTGTTTGGGATTATGGTTCTCCCACTCAAGATGACTCAAATCTTTAAATATTGAGTTTGCCATAAGGCATGAGTGTTTAATTCCTATTTTTGGACAACTTTACATGTAAGAAAGCCGTAATCGGCTTGAATCAACTTGTGTTTTCAGCACACTCTCATGGCAACTATTTTATAATTTTGTCAAACTTGTGGCTTATTTGTATGATTTTTTTTGGTTTTTGTTTACTGATCACACAGTACAGTACGCGGACCTTAATGCCTACTTTTTTCAAAAAAATTGTATGTATTCAAATGAATCGCATTGTACAAATTTAACTTTTAAAATATTGCTCTTGTGAGATTGGGTTGGCCATTTTCAGGCTGTTTCAGACGTGTACGGTGTGAATTGGGATGTCCATATACCATATACTTTTTATATATAATGCTTTTTTACAGTAGATTAAGGGGCTTTACATTAGCAGATATTCCCTGTAGAAAAATGGTGTTTAGAGCCTTAGAAATCATATTAGGGGAGTTTGAGCACAGAACAGAGCTATAATTTGTAAGTTTACCGCTTCTCATCTTGGTAGAAAGACCTCGCCCACACTTGCTGCGCTCCGAGTGTTTCGTTTTCCCAGGCTCCTCATTCTTCTTGGCGAAATGCACTTAGGCGAGTGAAAGTGAGAGCGTGGTTTGTGCAAAACAAATCGATCCTGGTTTGAATGTTTAGAAGGCTGCACTCTTCAAAATAAAGGTTCTTAATTTAGCGTCTATGGTTCCATGAAGAACGTTGCTGTTCTGAAGAAAGGAGTACACCTCAATAAAGGTTCTTAATTGGCATTGATAGTCCCATGAATCTTTCCAGTCCACAAAAGGCTCTTAATAAAGGAAAAGGCTTCTTTAGATTATTCATGTTCTTTAAGAAAAATTTTACTTTTAAGAACTGTTTACTAAAAATATTTTATTTTTAAGAGTGCATATTTGTCCATCAACCTCACTTTGAGAAATAGAGCACAACAGTGGCTGGTAAAGCAGCCATTTTTTGTGTTTATCTTTGGGTTTCACCTCTTCTGTTGACTTTCATTTCATTTTAATCAATTCCAGTTGCTGCTGTTGTACATCCTGGTTATCTCCGGGCACTTTGCCATGTAGAGTCTTTGCCAAGACGTCTCGGTGTCAATGTTAATCTTAGGGTTTAGCAGAATGGATTTGCAGTGCAATTGTGATTTTTCATTGAAGTAAGTTTGAGTATGTCCCCCCCCCCCCCCCCCATGCCCTTTTTTTTTGTCCATCAGGTGAAAATGTAGAAGTCCAGTCATTCTGAAAAGCTACATGATTTATGAAATCATCCATGTCTGTAACAGTTTTTTGAGATGGGGGTTTGTTCGAATCCCAACCCAATATGCACCACCAATAAAGTAATCTAACACAAGACTCAGAATTGAAACTTTGTAATGAGTAAGCATCTGATAACTTTAAAGTGTTCCCTTAAATCTGTTGCCCTAGTGTTTATTTCAATGAGCTGTTTATCCTATAGTGATTTGGAGCAATTAGCTAATGCATCCGTCATCAGTGTGTTCATCTGTTGTTTCTCTGCATTGCCCGTGGCTGTTGATGGTCCTTATGGGTGCTTTCATGAGAAGGATCTGATGCTCTTAATTAGACGTGCTCATAACACCATTGAGGGCTCTTGAAGAAGGGGCCCGGGAACTATGAAGTGGCCTTAATGCCTTTCGGAATTCTGTGAATGCCTTTCAGTGAAAGCCATGGAAGGTTAAGTTGGCTTCGAGTGAGATCATTGGAAAAGCAGCCTTTTAAGGCAAAATTCCTGTTAATTGGTAACGTGCCGACGCAGTGGGGTCTTTGTCCTTCCTTCACTGGGACCCTCTGTCCGTGAAGAGTGATACACTAGGCTTTGGGCTCCATTATGAATGACGCGCTTGTTTCTGTTGACTGCCTTTGAGAATTGGCATGCAATAAAAAGTGGCTTCATCTTTTGAAATGCTATTATGTGAACGAGTGGCATTAGTCGAGAGAGAGAGAGTGACTTCCCTCAGACTGAAATTTTGGGTAGCCTTTTGACAGAAATATATCACTTGAGCCTGTGAGGTATACAAAGAATATATTTTTTTAAGATATATCTTACTAAGATCTCCCATAAATGTTAATCTTTCTGTATAAATATTACATGTATTGTATTAAATGCTTAGTAAATAAATTCCCACTTTTGGTTTTGTCATGAACAGTATTTCATTGAAAAATATTAACAAAATAAAATGTATTAAATATAAAATAATGCAGAATAAGTTTAGTTTAGTAACTTGTAAGTGGAAGTTGTCTTTTCAGATCATCAACATAATATGAGGTATAAATAGGCTGCACTGCAAAATGTATGTTTGTGTCATTTAATATTTTACAATCGGAAACATCTGTTGATTTTTGTGTTGAGATATCACAGGAAACTCTATCACCACCCTTTTAATATGTACATAAACTCTTGATATGAGATTGCGGTGCCTGTATTTCACACGTGATTTAACAAGCTCCACTTCTGTGATTGGCAATGAAATTTGCATTTTTAATGGTCACGCCATCGGCCTCTCTGGATTTGGACAATGCAGCTGAGATTTGCTGTGGACACCCACAGATCTTATTAAATTTTTAATGCAGCAGACGGCTATCTTCTGTTGTTGCGTGTAGCTGCCTCCCCATGTTCTGTTGCTCTGTCCCAGTTATGCATTTAATTAGTCACAATGCTCAAGGACAGTTGCGCAAATTCATTCGTAAATGGAGTGTTTTTTTGTTTTTTTTGCTTTTTCGTGAAAATGTTGATGGCTTTCAGACTTCTAATTATAGCTTGTTTCATTCAGAATATGAAGTCACAGTGGCCATTTATTGAGCTGAAGACATTTAACTGTGCAGGTGTGTGTAGACAAACAGTTAAGATAATTATCTTGAAATTTGTTATAAAAACGCTTTGATCGCTCTGGCTTATTTAGAGGAGCTGCAACTTCTTTGAGAGGAGTTTGTCAGCCTGACATACTAAAAATGAGCTGTTGGATTGCCATTGAGCTTGAAACTTGTTGATTGTGCCATATCTCATTATGAGCTCAACCGATATGCACTTTCAGGGCAGATACCGATTATTACCGATCAAATAGAACTAGAATCAGTATTTTGAACAGACATTTATGTCTGGTGTAAAAATGAAAACTAATATCGAAATTAAGAATAACAAGGCTCTGGCAAAACTTTCTTTAAATGGCCGATAAACATGAAAGTGCTTAATATCTGTCCCGATATCTCATCACTCATAGGAGCTCTAGTTGGTGCAGAAACTTTCTCTTAATCAAATCATCAGTTCGTTTGAATAGGCTCTTTCACTGTCACTCAAAACAGGATGTGAAGGATGAATGTAGCTACAGTCTTAGGTCAAAGGTCATGTCCAGACCCACAACTTTGCATAAAATTGAGCACCATTTAAATGCTGTTAGCATATTTAAATTTAGGACAGCATATTTACAATGTTTTGTTGGCTGAACCATTGAAACCCCATTAAATGGCCTGTACTCCACGTCTGTGCTTTACATAGTCCATTTATATACTGCAGATTGACTTTATCAATTATCATCAAACCCATTTTTGGGCACTTGTAGGGGTTTAAAGAGGATGACCCCTCTGAACTCTCACGGCAGTGAACCCATCTGTCCTTATTTGATGTCATTTGAATGTAGGACGTGGTGGTGGAGGTCTGTTCGGGGAACACAGCGCTACTGTGTCCGCGCAGAGTTCAGGGCCACTTCCTGTGGCCACAGATGCTTCACGTCTCGTTTTAATCCTCCCTCTGTTCTCTCTTTCGGTTGTGTGACAGGAGAACAAGGATGGATAGGGTTTGTATTATTAAGTAGGCCTGTATTATTATGAAGTGCCACTCAGCTCAGCCAATGATGTGTGCACCTGTCCAAATTAATATCTGAAGGCTGTTTACTAAAAGCCGATGAGTGTTTTATTACTACTGTTGTAATCTTGATATCTGAACTGCTTGCAGCCTGTTAACTGAAAATGTTACAATGGACGTTGGTGAGGTTTAAAATTACTCCGATGTGAAGAAACTATTCAGTAGTGTGTGAGGTCAAAGGTGACATCTGGACCCACATTCAATCTTTGTAAGTTTAACTTTGCATGAAGATGAGCAGAATTTGAGTGCTGTAAAGATTCTTCACATGAACCATATTTAACCATATAAATGTAGTGTTTTTCGGTATGTAAATCTACAGATCTAAAACAAGCGTTTGTAAAATTAGCAGATTGGTCTGCATTGTTTTGTCCAGTTGAAATTCTTTGAAACCACACATTTACAACGTTTGCCTCTTAATCCATTAAATTCATTTCGAACAGACTCTCATGACTTTAGAAAGTTAAACTTGCACTGTAACAAAAATATCTGTTAAATTTACGTTGAAAAAACGGCAGCTGTGGTTGCCGCAATTCGACCATAAAAAACCCCCCGATAACAACGGTTTATGTTTTAGCCAATTTACAGTTAAATCATGAATTTCATTAACTGAGCACCAAATGCAGGTGATGATGATGATGAGAAAGTCACATGATGTACCAAAGCCCATCACAAGCAGCTTTTAAATATGAACATGTATATATAGAAAGGTGCTCAGTAGGGTTGGGTCGATAGACGATGCCATCGCCGATGGCTGATAGACATCACAATGCTGAGCCGACTTTGCGATCCTCCGCCCCGCTCACGAAAAACACACTTTATCTATGGCGGCAAATCTATGGCTTTAATAAGCAAGCGCACCACTGATCCTGGGGAGCGAGGTAAATGATTTCCGCGAGAGGAAAACTGATGCACATGCGAAGAAACGGGGCCGCGAGCTCATATCAAACCCTCGCGTGCTTGATATGTCATCCGCGCGCAATTCAATCACTCGGGCGCGATCATTCCTGCGCTCGATCTTCTCTCATCTGCTCGCGCAGACACTGTTGTTTTTGTCAGTCGTGGGGCGGGGCTTGGTGTTTTAGTTACAACTAAACCCCCCAACCGCCGCCTACGACGACGATGCCGTCGTCCATCGCAATGTTTCACATGACAGATGCCAAATTGGTCGACATCGCCCAACCCTAGTGCTCAGTGTCATCCACACAAACACTAAACACCATCATAATGAGACTCGTTATTTATGCAATAAACATTAATTTGACAACATTGCATATAACATGCAACCCGAATTACTGATAAGAAAAAAACCAAGAAACATAATTATTTCAAAGCAAAAACATCAAATTCTTCCTACATTTAAAAAGCAGTGCAGGGAATTCTGGGAGTGTCATTTTTTTTACCATTAAAATCACAGTCATATTTTACAGTGTGGCGTCTACACTCTATAAGGTCAATAAAGAAACAATTTTCCTTAACTTGCTTGTTTTATTAAAACTTCCCTTTAATTTTTTTCTGAAATATCTGGGGGTTCGGCCCGTCATCACTGTTTGCCGTTATATTTTACAGTACATTTGTAATTCACTGTAATCTGTAATCCACAATAAATTGACCAAAATGATATTTATTTGGCAGAATATGAACTCCATTTCCAGCTATTTGTCCAAATTGCATTATCCTTTAAACAAAAGGCCAAACATGTGTCCTGTATTTGAATGAATTGATTTGTGATATCTGCCATGGATTGATAATTGAATGTTTTCGACCTATATTCATTAATTCATCCTTGTGGTAAAGATCCCCTTTCACCTCACTTTCAGTTTTTCTGGGTGTCGTGGTTGTCGAGGGCTGTTGCAGTCTTCCGTACATATTTCAGCGTGGAAAAATAATGCATATATTATAGCGCATGTGAACAACCGAGACCGTTTGGAGGGTTTTTTTATATAGAGATGGTTGTTTAGGTTTTTCTTTCATCTGAGTGTTCAGAAGATGCTAGCGTTAGGTTCACTCAGTTCACAGGCTACTTAATATTAATTTGTGCGTGAATATTAAAGAGGTTTTCTCATTATCTCCCAAACCTGCAGGAAAACGCTTATTGGCGTCTTGACTTTAAATCCCAAACCTCTCAGAATCACATGCTCGTGCAGCAGACGTTTGGATTTCCCCGTTAAATGCCAATACGCCGGCAGAGCATCTTTTTAAAAGAAGTTCTTCTCTTTGTGTGCCATTTGAATATTTGGAAAATATGGAAAGCACTTGGCTGATTGGTAGTTTCCTCAGGTCTGTTATGTTTAGATGAATCACGGATCATCCATTGGGCATTTGATTGCTGCCCTTATTTGTCCTTGGCCTGTTTTTTTTTTTGTGTGTGCATATGACGGAAACATCACCATGCTTGCTTGTGGCTTCTTCTGCCCTCTTTATTGAATGAAAAGAATCAACAGCCTTCTTTCTTTAGTCATGTCTGTTTCCTTGTTTAATTTCCAGGGGAAGTTCAAAGGTGACTGAATGTGGAACCCAGTCTTTTTTTTCCAAGTCATCAGTATTCAGCTGATTCTGAGTGTTCGCTGTGCCGATGCGTCATGTCTCGACTTGCTCTCAGAATGTGATTGTAGCATAATTGAAGACATGAAGAGGCAGGTGCAGACCTTAGCACTGTGGTACGAAAAGTCAAGTTGCATTTATTTATAAAGCACTTTATGCAGTAGGGGTCGTTTCGCAAACAGCTCTGCATAAATACACTGGAAAATAACAGCATTAATGCAGTTAAATATATCAATAATTCAATTTCTGCTGTAACGCAGTTCTTCGATAGATCATAATGCCGTTATTCAAGTCAGTGCTGTTCAATGTTTATTGAATTCAGTTTAGAAATATCAGTGTGAATGTTGTGGAGTCATTATCCGGCTCAAGTTTTGCTCATCCTATAATGTCAGTGCAGATTAATCAGTATATTAATATTGCCGATTATTAATGACTAAATCTCATCCAGCTCTAATATTAAATAAACCAGTGCTTGACCAGTTAAGATTTTTCAAAAGTTAAAAAGTTTGCAAAATTGTTTAAATACATGGAATTACAGACTTATGTGAGACTTATTGGGGAAAACTGGGAAACAATCATTATTCGTTGTCAAAGCTGAAACTCCAACAGTGGGTCAAGTGAATATGATTATCAATCAAAAAATCTCCAAATAGCCCAAATATTTGAAATGCAGTTCTGCTCAGCAAAGACCATGAGTTCGATTTTTGAACCATGTATGTGCTTTGTGTTAAGCTGCGGTATTCCTGAGATGTGTCCCGTTTAGCATAATCGTAGCTTAAACATCAGCGCTGCCAACACAAAAGTCATGGGTTCGATTCCCAGGGTCTGCGTGCACTGATTTACTGCAAGCTTTGAGTAGAAGAATGCCAAATTCTACAGCATGTTGTGGTGCGTACAACAAATAGTGCACTTTAAGCACCCGGATGGTGTATTTGTTAAATCTAAAAGTGTTAGGTACATGTTGGAAACTTGGCACGCTCATCCATCACATGCTATTTCAACAGTGTGTTTGCCATTGAGATGAACCTCTCTTGGAACGTTGTACATGCAGTAGATGGTTGAGTGCCTTGTACAGTAAGGGTGCAGAGATTTGATGCCCAAGACTACCCACAATCCTGACGTGAGATCCACCATTTAGAGAAGTCACTGTGAGAAAAATGGCAATCATTGTTGCGGTGAGTTGTGAGGGCTATGGCAGGTTCTCTGTTGTTTTTAAATAGCTTTTTCTTAGTAAATGTCGCAATGTTATAACTCGTCTTGTATCTGATTCAAGGTTTAGAAGTTTTGGAATGGCAGAGAAATGGTTCCTCGCTAATATCGTAAAACACGTTTTTGATAAAAAAGGATTTTTTCTAATTACAAGGGAAGGTGAGGACTGATGGCACGTATGCGGAAACAATGGAATGTGTACCCTCTGGGCTCATCTCTGTGACTTCAGCCTGCTCTGGGTGTGTGAGAGAGGCAAAGGTGTTAGGACTCGTCTCTTCATGCAAACTGCATTCCTGAACCGCTGCAGGGATGAGTGATCTACCAATGCGCTGAACATACATTACTGCTTTTGAAAGAAGTCACTCTTTAGTGCTCCAAATCTGCGTTTTTATATTCACAAATACAGTCAAACAGTGAAATACTTAGGGGTCTTACGGTTCGGTTCGATTACCATTATTATGTCATCGATTCGTTTCAGTACAATATCTCAATGCATTGACGATGCACTGCATACTCAATTTTCAATTTTACTTCACATATATATAATTTTTTAATAAACACAAACAGACATATGAACTGAAACTTTAATTTTACCTTCTCAATGAAAACACACTTGAACAAATGTATAAACGTGAAATTATAATTTATTAACCAAAATAGCAATGGGAGACACTGTAGGATTGCTCTCTTCTGACGTCAGTTATCAGCTTCTGATTTCTCAAGCCAAGACATTGCTGTTTGACTGTTCGGACAGTGGCTCGCTGTGGTGCTGCGATGGAAGAATGTTGATATTCGGCGGATTTTGGCCACTTTAAGCGCGCTGCGATGCCAGATTCACTGTACGCACTAAGCATTTTACGTGAGGGAATGTTCCGAATTGAGCTCCAGCGATCATCCTTATTATCTTTCACAAGCACTATATATTTATCTGATACCTGCCATTCCTAGACAACCTGAAACAGTAGCTCTGTTCATAAAAGCCGAAATATGCCCAGATGTCGGCTTTTAAAGTAGTTGGAGCGTTTTAATTACTCGCACTCGAGATCCGCCTCCCTCATTCATTGTATTCTACTGCGCCAAAGCACGTATGTGGCAAATGACATCAGAAAAGCATCAGTACATTATAATCGATTATGGTCTATTGCTGAACCGATACCAAATCGTCCTCATCTGCATAGCGATGCAACGTAGAAACAATTAATTTTGACACTCCTAGAAATAATATTACAATTTAAAATAACAGTTTTCCATTACAGTAAAATGTAATTTATTCCCACAATGACAAGCTGAATTTTTAGCATCATTCATTATGAAATTTGTATTTCATCAGAAATGTTTGCGCGGTATGTGGACTACTTGGGAAAATTATTTTTAAGGCGTTTTAATTTTGCATTAACTTTTAAATCTGTAAATTTCGCAAATTTTCCCACAACAGTCTCTGTGGGAAACATGCAAATTTGGTATGCGCTTAGTAAGTAGCCATATGCAAAGTGACCCATTTCTTCAACTCTTTCGCTCCAACAACGTCTTGCACAGAAAAACAGTAGCTCTGAATCATGGTAATCCAAGCAAGTCTCAAGGCATTGACCTGTGCCGGGCTGACATTCATTGACGAAATTGCCAGAACAGAAGGATGCAATGAGGGTCATCTACGAGTTTCACATCAAAGACTCCCTCTTCCTTAGAAGGGCTTAGACTTGGAGGTAACGCTTATCTCTCGTAATGTGCCGGCGGATAAACGCGATGCTCCATTTTTAATCTGCGAGCCAATTCTCTTTGGCTGTGTCTTCATTCCACGCCTTCATGGGAAGAGGCTTGGAGAGTGAGAAAATGTGAGAGAGGGCGACCGTGTTAAAGATATCTGTCATTTGTGGAAGGATAGTTTTGTCCACATGCTACACGCCTGGCTGTAAATGAAACGGATGCTTCTTTTTTTTTTTTTTTCATCAGGGAAATCATCAGGGGGAAGATAAACCCCAAAGGATCCGTGTATCTCTTCCACTCTCTCACAGTATCACTCACACACACACAACCCCCAGCCGCCCTTGTTTCCCTCTAATACTCCTGACCGCAGATCTCTGCTCTTTGCACACACACCATGACCATATTTAGATGCAGGAAAGAAGCGTGCTCGTATGATTGTTTACAGATGACAGCAGGAGACTGTAGGAGCGTGACTCACTGCTGTTGCTGTAGGATCGCGAATGCAATAAACCAGCCCTATTAATTACCAGCACTGGTATATATTCCAGCCATATGGCGCAATCTTTCATATTTGTTGGTTTTCAGTGCTCATGGGTAATTTTAATTCATCACGACCTTATATGGTAAATTTCACAGAAATGTTTAGGGTTTACCCTGAAAATAAATAAGAAATATTTTGCTTGCAGGTGACAAGGCCTATTTTTATTTATTTTTTAACAAACAGTAATTTGTTTATTTTATTTTATTAGTATTATTTATTTTTTTAAAGAAACACAGCGCTTATTGTTTTTGTGAATAGACCAATTTTTCAACTCCCCAAAAGTTGAACAGTTGAGTTTTAAAGTGTTTAACCCATTCAGCCCATCTCTGGGATTAGCACTTTTAGCATAGCTTAGGATAGATCATTGAATCTGATTAGACCGTTAGCATTTCGCTCAAAACATTTTTGAAAGGGTCATACGGTGGTACATGCACTTTTTCAAGCTGTTTGGACTGAAATGTGTGTTGGGAGTGTGAGTGAGTACACAACCACCCTACAATGATAAAGATCCACATGTAGTTTTCTTTTGATTTAATAAAAATAAGTTGCCCCTTCTGAAATCAAGCCATACTCAAATGCATGTCGATGTGGCGTCACACAGACAGAGGCCACACCCACAATAGTTGATTGACAGCAGCGTGTCACACAGACTGAACTGGTGTCTTACCTCAGACCAGCCCTGAGTGAGCCGTCATCAGACCGAGACGCAAGACTCCTAAGAGATTGAGGTGTTTTGTTGTTGCATGTATTAATGAACATAGCAGAAGTCATTTACCCCCGACATCTGAGTGACTGAAGACCAGTGGATTAAAGTTATGTTTGGTTCTGAAGGGAAACGCCCCCTTCATCAAATGCGTTTATGGCCTCACCTACAGAAGCAGTGAGTATAATGTCTTTTAATGAATCTTTGCAAATCTCCTTTCCTAATAATGTGCTAATTAGCAAGTTTCACTATGAATACGGCTAATAAAAGATCCTCCGAGAGCGACTCTGAAAAAAGGGGCGGAGTCAGCGGAGCTCGTGACGATTTAAAGGGGAAGTACACAGAACAGAGTGATTTCTGAAGAGCTGTTTTTGACAGGGTAACATGAGCGTTTTTACACTATCCTTGAGAAATTTTAAAACAATATATAATACAAACTTTACGTTAAGACCCTTAAGAATCATATTAGCTAGTGGAAAACTGGGTTTGTATGACCCCCTTTAACCGTTTTCTTTATGCTCTCCCAAGAACTAAGTTTCATCATGAAGTTTACGGTGCCCTGCAGTTCTTCTCAAGATATCTTGGCTCAGACTTTAGAGAATGTGATATGTTTACACTGTACACACATACTAACACCTCTTCGTGAGCTCTTTGTAGCCAAGAAAATGGTTTTGTTATGAAGCAGGCTTTATTTTTACACAGGCTTCTTACTTTCTGCATAAATTCCACAGCGCCTTCGTGTCATCTAGTAACAAGACAGCTGGACGGTGAGCGATAAGTTTGCTAGGCATGAATCATCGGGGCCGCTTCCGAACCTGTTGGGTTTTGTGGCTGTAGTTTTTGGCCTGCATGTGTGCTGCTCAGACTCAGAAAATGCATGACCTGTTGTGGCTTAAAAAAAAAATTCAAACGCATGCGCTGTTAAAGTCATGTTTATTCACGCGTCTGCCTTTGTGGTGTGGAATCCTACCACACCTTTCATGCTAAGCTGCAGAAATACTGCTCATATTTGCTAGATATATGTGATTGATCAAAGGTATTTCAGAATTATCAGCTCATATAGACACAAGTTCATTTGTAATTTGCAATGCAGGTTGAATTCGGTGTAATGAAATGTTGCTTTTGTTTTTGCAGGATGCCTTGAGCTGAATCAGGGTGAAATCTTCTGACTATCCAGACTCTACAGACATGCAATTTCATGCTTCATTAGAAAATACAAATGTGCCAGTTTTCATTGTAGACCGCAGAATGTCCGACTGAACGATTCCTTTTCAAACACAAATGTGTGATTATCAAATTCATAGTTTGATTTGAGTAAATAAACAGTAGTTGGAGTAGTTTGACAGTTCAGCCTCTGGATCAGCCAGTAGCCGTGTTTCAATTAAAAACCTTGTGCGAAACTTTGCCGATATTTGAGAAATGTCGAAATGACGGCGTTTCCATTTAACCAACATTATGTGGCTAAAACATAACCTTTTGCCTCTCGCGATAAGTCACAGCAACGAGTTTCGGCAAGGTTTGACGGATTTGGGATATATTTTTTATAAATTTTCACAGAAGCAGCACGGACAGTTACTTTAAAAAACGTGCGCGGCGAGGCTGGAATAAACACCAGTATCAACCATGTGACCGCAATCTGCTACAGTGTCCACATTAGAGCCGGTGTGCAGTTTAAACTGTCTAAGCATTAATGACAGGGAATGCCCCTTATACTTGCATTAAAGGAGCCGTATGTAAGAAATGGCCAAAACTGGTACTGCAATCACTTTCAAAATACTGCTGAGCGGTGTCTC
>JAUMHG010000072.1:15957188-15975381 GCA_032359395.1 Enteromius anoplus
TTTTTTTTTTATATATATATATATATATATATATATATATATATATATACATATATTCAGTTATATATGTATATTTAAAGAGAGCGAGAGAATGTAAAATATTTGTGTACATTAATGTCTGAGTTCTGTACTGTAGGGGAAATGCAGTTAATAGTATGCAAGCACTGTATGTTTGATGAATATATGAAAATATATGTCCCTTTAATCCTTTATAGTTCATCTTAAATTGTGAGATTTCTTCTGCTGCTTATTCGTTGGTAAACTTACAACTTTCTAAACGTCTGAATGAGGGGATTTTTTTATTTCAGTCGTGAGATCACCAGAGTTAACCTGTTAAGAGTTCCTGCACCAAACCCCATCACTCAACCGTCAGAAATTATATTCATCATATAACCAGTGCGAGTTAGCTTTTTCCCTTGCCACAGAAATCTGAGCGCAGTGGGACAGAACTGAGGTCCTAATTAGTGTTTGGATTAAAGCGAGTGATTTGCTGACCTAATCTGAGATTTCTGAGCGCTCGAGATACGTTTGAGGCTTAAGCAGAATCCAGCAGAAGGCCTGCCGCAAGGAACCACAAAACAGTCAAACACTCAGAACGAGCAGCTATGAAGTAATGTTTTGACAGCTTCTTTCTTTAGCTCATTTTATCTTAGTTTTAAGTCTTTTTTGCTTTTCCTATCCATATTTCTTTTTTTTCTTCTTTTTGTACAGTTGTGTGTGTGTGTGTGTGTGTGTATGTGTTTGGCTTGTTTCTCTTCTGTATTCTTTATGTTAATTTTGTTTTGTTGTTGTTTTTTTATTAAAAAAAATGTACATTTCTTATTTTTATTTAATTTTTTTATTTTTAGTTGGTTTATTTGTGCTTTTTTTCTTTTGCATTTAGTTTGACTTGTTGTCATTTCTTTCTTATTGCTTTCTCTTAGTTTTGCATTATTGCTCCTTTTTATCTTTATTTCTTTTAAATTAAATTATTTTTGTTTATTTTATTTTATTTTTTTGTCTTTTTTTTATTTTGCTTTTCTTATCCAAATTTCTTTATTTCTTTATTTTCTTTTTGTACAGTTGTGTGTGTCTGTGTTTGTATTTGTAATTATTTTTTTCATATTTGGCTTGTTTTTCTGTTGTATTTTTCATTTTATATTTTGGTTTGGGTTTTTTGCTTTTACATTTTTTTTTGTATTTTTAGTTGGGTTTTTTGTGCATTTTTGTTTCTTAGTTTTGGGTTATTGCTGCTTTTTATCTTTATTTCTTTTAAATTAAATTTTTTTTTTTTTGTCTTATTGTCTTTTTTTATTTTGCTTTTCTTATCCATATTTGTGTCTTTCTTTATTGTGTGTGTATTATTATTATTAATTTTTTTCATATTTAGCTTGTTTTTTCATTTTATATTTTGGATTGTGTTTTTTTGCTTTTATATTTCTTATTTTTATTGTATTGGATTTTTTTATTTTTAGGTGTTTTTTTTTTTTAGTTTTTCCGTTTCTATTTTCTTTTTGTGCATACATTTTTTTATTTCTTAGTTTTTAGTTATTGCTGCTTTTTTATCTTTTATTTCTTTTCTTTTTTTTTTCTTCCTATCATTTCTTTTTTTTTTCTTAATTTTATGATTTGATTGCTTCCTTTTTCTGCATTTCTTGTTTGTTTATCTTTTATTTTGCTTGTTGCAATTCATTTTCGCTAATCAAATTTCATTCAGAAAAGGTACAAAAAAATAGGTCTTTCTGTCAATTTTGTACAATCAGTGTGGTGTATTATTATATTCAAATAGTGCTTTAGTAATGAATCTCTTTTTAATGACATTATCTGTCAGCCAGATTTCATAAACCTCTGACACAACACAGCATGCATTCAGTGAATGAACTTCCTGTTTCCAGTAGTTGTTTACCATAGATCAATGATGCTTTACATAATGTCAGAACCCTGTTTGACTCTTTCTTCTAATGATCATCCATCACTTTCGAATCTCAATAAGGTTGTTTCCGGACACAAGCCTCAATCAGAGCCAAACATTCACACCTCATGTAGCAAATTAGATCTGCCTTTAATGTAATGACTGTGCCTTTGCGTTTAATGACCGGTTTTGTTGTGGCTGGACATTAGTGAGGCATGAGCTGCTCTTTGATTACCCAGAGTTCACCCTGACTCATCTCGGTGGGGTTTATTGCTGTGGAAGCTGTCAGTAAAGCTGCTACACTCATGGCTCCATTAATTGGCCTGTAACGAGACATCTGTGTTTTTGCAGGATGCAAGTTTTCCCCCGACTCTGACTGCTGGTGAACGCAGGGACAGTAAAGCACTCGTGATACTTTCATGTCATTTACAGTCCAGACAGCAAACTGACGAGCTGATTGCATCCTTGTTTCTCGTCAGGAATTGGGTGTTATTGGCTTATAAGAGGTTATTTGTAAACGGGAAACAGTCAGATGCGTTGAGGTTTGTTTGTAAGAGGAACAAATAAATAATTGAAACCTCTATGAACACATTCACATGCTGTTTGACCTGACAGACCAAGATGATCACATTTTTGGCTTGTTTTGTATTTATTTATTTTATTTAGTTTGATATTATGTGTGTTGGTTTTGTTTTTATTGTACTGTATTTTCCCTCTTTTCATTTTATTTATTTTTTTGTTTGTAAATATTCTCTTGTTGTTTAGTTTTCTGTTTTATTTCTTACATTTCTTAGTTTTATTTATATATATATATATATATGTGTGTGTGTGTATTTATTTGCATATTTTTTTATTTTCTGTGACTTGTTTTGCTGTTTGATTTATGTAGTTACTTCATGTTTGTTTGTTTTTATCATTTTAATCGTTTACAGTAATTAGTTTCTTTTATATTGTGTTGTTATCATTTCAACCCTTTTTCGGTTGCTTTGTTTTCACACTGAACAAATCATTCAGATGTTTTTTTGTTGTTCTTTTGTTTACGTTTTTTTCAAAGAGTTTTTCATGAGACTCCTTTTGTCCTAATACCATATATCATTCAGCATTGCTTGGAATCAATGTGGACTCAGTCCTGAAAAAATGTCTATAATGTGAAGGTCAATGCAGGTGTTTAATGGTATAGAGCGCTGTCTTGTAGCTTGGCGTCAGCAGCAGTGAACCTGAAGTCTCTAGTGAAAGGCTCCGGGGCCCTCGGCCGGGCTCTGACCCCGCTCTCACACCGCTCTCACACTGCTCTCACACTGCTCAGCTGAGATTAGTTCCACTCCGACAGGCCTGTAACAGCTCCTCTAAGAGACTGGTCGTCCCGAGCTGCCGGTCCGCTGGGGTTCCACTGGCTTTTGAATATCTCGTCCCGCGGGCAAGCATTTGCTTGTTCTGCACGTTTACAGAGTTGAGAACTGTAAGGAAGCATGTGGGTGGATGGGAAACTGTTTCTGTCTGTCCCGCAAAAAATGTGTGTGTGTGTGCTGGCAGACAGACAGTATGACGTGTGGAAGAGTGTGTGTGTTGGGGGTCTGTGAGGATCGTATTGCAGCGGCTGTCGCTGGCATGTGAGAGGAAACAGCTGAGCGCTCCTGAACTCGGCAGAAGCGAGGTTAAAGTGCACTAAACACAACCTCAGGCTACTGCAGGTCGCACAAACTCGGCCATTTGGCCATTTTCTTTCGATCAGGTCTGTCTGGGTGAACCGACGTTCACGTGCCTAGCATGTTTTCAGTCAGTTTTCTTGACTGTTTTTTAGTGGTGCTTGCTTTGGGCAGAACCTCTAACGGCAAATATGAAATATTGTTTTCTGTTTTAATATGCATTCCTTATTGAGAACAAATCGTGAGTGCATGTTTTTTGCAGGCCAACACAAAATTATTTGTAATCTTTAATCTGAAATATCTTTGATGCTTAAAATGCATTAAGCCGCGCAGCCCTTGGATAATTTTAACCAATAACCGACTGGATTTTAATATAGTGCATGAAGAGTGTGGCATTGATATGAGGTAATGAGATTAGGCTTTAATACTGAATATTTCTCTAGATAAAGATATTTCTGTACACCAGTATCACTGTTTATTTGTTTTACTTAAGGAAAAGCAGAGTATTGCTTGAATACATCAGTGGTTAATAATTCATGAATTTCATGCAAAAATCATGAAAAGGGGCTGGCCTCTTGTGGAAGTGCTGGAAAAAGAGGACGGTCAGATATTCGTTTGAAGTGTTTTTAATGGAACAAATTGCATGGAAGTGATTTTTCTGAAAAAATAAAATAAAATAAATAAATGTCAAAAGTCCAATGGTTTGAATGTAATCGGTTGTTATGGGTAGCGTGGCATAGTGGTTAAAATCTTGACTGGTATTTTCTTCATCCGTTATTGTTTTATTTTTAGATAGATTATTGATTTATTTAAATGAATTATAAATAAATAGATGCATTAAAATTGTTTTACTTATATTATTTATTTATTTATTTTATGTAAATAAATTAGTGCTGGGCACATATATATATATATATATATATATATATATATGTGTGTGTGTGTGTGTGTGTGTGTGTGTGTGTGTGTGTGTACTATTTATATTTATTATGCATCTTTAAAGAACAGTATAAATGTAGAAAATAGTTACATGTATACATTTAATTGTTATATATAAATATATTTGACAGATAAGCATAACACATATTTTTCTTAAAAATATACATGCATGTGTATTTATATATTCATACAAAATATACACCATACACACACCAATATTATGTACACAAAACTTGTGTCCAGCACTAAATTAAATAAATATTTAACATTCAAATGAATATAATAAATAAATAAATAACGTTTGAATAAATATTTAAATAAATTTTCCTTTTTATTTGCTATTTATTTTACTTCATATTTTATATAATAATATAAATATTAAATAAATATTTAAATATTCAGATTTATTTAGTTTTCTATGTTATTTTACTATTTTTTATTTTTAATAAACGACATGATTTTTACTCTACTGTTGTGGGTAAAAGCACCAGCTGACGGGCTGTTTTTCTATTATTTTGCAGGCCAAGGCCATGGGCGGAACCAAGAGTAAACCCAAAGAGCCCAGCCAGCGCTCCCAGAGTCTGGACGAAGGCTCCGGAAGACACCATCACAGTCCCATCCAGTCGTCCTTCACACCCAACCGGAGTCCACCGGTGGACGGCAGCAGACGCGGCACCCAGTCCAACATCATGAACGCCGAGCAGGCCCTGTTTGGAGGCTCCAACTCCACCAACAACATCACGTCTCCTCACAGAGTGGGCACGCTTTCTGGTAATGCAGCTCGGTCAAATGGGCGTCCTTGCGCTTCTGCATTTGCTGGCTTTCAGTATTATAGTGTTAACAGATATAGGCCAAGACATCTGAAGGCTGAACTGACTAAACAGTTTTGTGCCCTTTATTTGCTGTAGCGCTTTTTCAGCACATCTACTTTCTATGTAAATTAGACTAATTTATGTATAGAAACTTGGGTAACATGTTTTATGAAGCACATATTTATAATATATTATAATTGTATTATGATGAATGCATAATATAAATAAGTTTATAAAATGTTGTATCATCTCATGAATATTCATAAGAACAGTTTTAATGCGTTATAATATTTGTTTGTTTGTGGTTATAGCTTTTAAGAGTATGATCACACTATGAACACAATTTATTCACTTATAAATGTTACTTTACTTAAACCACTTAATAAGTATTAATAATAACAATACTACTTTTTTTCTTAAACAGCCATAAGATCAGATATCAGATCTCATGTTATATGACATTTGCTTTTAAAAACATTTTTTTTTTTCTGTGTTGGGGGGTGTGGGAGGTTTAATTAAATACATTGGATGACTTTTCGGGACACTTTATAATCTAAAATTACACTTATTTACAACTTAATATTTAATAATAATTAGTACTTGTATATAAAAATATGCACGAGTCAGGATGCAGAAGTTCTGTCCGTCTTCATGGAAACTAACTTGTGTTTGCATGTAACCCAGCAATTTCTGTAGAAAACCACTTGCTGCTTTAACATAGTTTGTCCAGGAAACAATTGCCACTTTTTAGGTTTTGATGGTTTTATTTATTTATTTATTTATAAATAAATAAATAAAATTACTAATTCATGTAATAATTTTTTTTTGGCCACAAAGTCATCTTGTGCATTTTGTTCAGTAATAATCTAAATTATCTAGCTACTGCACCATAATTTAAACACGTCTTTTATTAATAACAATGAGTTTTAAAAGTAAATTTACTTATATGTGTTAGTAATAATATTTTTAGTATTATAATAAGCCTACATTAATATATATTAATAATTATTTTTATATTTTACTGTTTTTATATTAATTCGTTTTTGTCATTTTTATTATTTTGTGCATTTATGGTAAGTGCTTTTTATTACTGTTATTTTAGTACATTGAATTAATTCAAATTAGAACTGTTGCCTTTGCAAACAGTTGAAATAAATATCTTAAATATTTTATTTTATATTTTTATATTTATTGTATTATTTGTTGTATATGCATTTAATTTTTTTAGTTAATAAAATACAGTTTGTTCTTTATTTTTTATTTCAGGTAATAAAATGTTTTTTAAATGTATTTTTATGTTTTTTATTTCAATTAATAAAATGCGGTTTTTAAATAGTAATTATTTTTATGTTGATATTTTATGTTATTTTATTTACATTTTTTGTGGATTTTAGTTACTAACTATAATAACCCTAATTTGAATAAATTCAACAGCACATTAATAGACACAGCATGCATCAAATTCAATATTACCCTTGTGGAAGACTGTGGAAGTCTATGCTATAGATGCCCATTTTCATTGGAAACCCAGCATTACATTATATAGGTAAATGTAATTTCCCTGCAGAATTTTTAGAATTGAATGCATCAGAGTAACGCTCTATGTTTGTGTCTTGTATTTTTTCATAGGCGGCGTGACCACGTTTGTGGCGTTGTATGACTACGAGTCACGAACCGCCTCTGATTTGTCATTCAGGAAAGGAGAACGACTCCAGATTGTCAATAACACGTAAGAGGGAAACACAAACACTCGCGCAAAAATAACAGGGCTCTGGAGGGCAATAGACACACCCACTGATGCAGACATCCCCCCCACACACACTCTCTTCTCTCATCTGTCTGACTGCTGAACCCCCCGAGCACATGTAGCCCCCCCCCTCTTCCTCTTTGGTAACCATAGGAACTGGCTCTCTCTAAAGGCGCTGTATTTGTGGGAGATGACGGCTTTTTGTTCTCTGGATTCCTTTTTTGGTCTTCCTGTGCACAGAATAAAAAGCTCAGCTGCACGTCTTTACCTCCACTTCCCCTCCCGGACCAAAGGGAGCAGTTTCCTTCCTTTCTACACCTGTGGTTCACTTCCTTATTCCAGTGCACAGCGCTACCGTTAAGAGAATTAAAACACTCTCAGAAACATCCTCTGGTTTCAGCACGAAGAGGACCTGGGGGATTGCTTTTTTATGTCAGGCCCATTATGGGTGAATCTCTGGAAGTGGAACATGGCTGGGTCGTATTTCAACCCAAAGTCAAAAGAAAGAAATGAGAAATTATATTTTCCTGAATGAAAATGAAGTCTGTGTTTAGTAGCATTAATAATTGTTAAAACATATATATATATATATATTAAAACACACACTAATATTATACACTATTATATATATATATATATATATATATATATATATATACACATCATTTTTATATGAAATAAAATAATATTTTAAAAAATTTATTTTTTGCCAAATTAAAAAACAACCCCAAAGTTTAAATGGCAGTGCATATATCATTTGTTTTTATGAAGGAATGAAGATGTCTGATGAATCATTCGCTAAATTAATTTAATCTAAATTAGCATATGATTCATTACTTTTAGTCATATTACACTTTAGATGAAGCATACTTAATGTGTTTGTTTGGGGGGGTTAGACATTAAACAAGTTACCAAAACAGTGTTGTGATCAAGGCCAACAAAACTGGGTGTTTTCATCAGATTCACCCTTTAAACCATAATCAATCACAAACCGCTGTCCATAACCCTTTCCAGAAGCCCGTGATAATAAAGTAATCAGCTTTTTAACAAAATCACCAATCTGCTCCGGCTTATCGCTGGGACCTTCAGAGTGGTGTGTCAGCAGAGATAATCAAACTCACATTACAGTAATTGTTTTCCGTGTTTTTAGAGTTGGATGAAGGCTGTTGTCAGTGCGTCATCGCTGCAGCTGACCTTTAGTCACTTTTTAAGACTATGTGGGATGTTTTGCTACTGCTTTTTCTGCTTTGTCATGTCAAAACACTTCACATCTCCTCTGTGTTTTTCCTCCACACGCTCTCGCTCGTTTATGTAGGAGAAAGTTGAACCCCAGGTTGGTAAAGTTGCTCTTGCTTTCAGCTTTCAGTGTCCATTTTCTGTGTGTTTGTGCATATGTGTGTCATTTCACCATTTGCTTGTCCACCTGAGATTTGTCCTGACTTTCTAGAGACTGTGGAAGCGGTCCAGAAATAGTTTCACACCTCCTCATAACTGGCTCACTCACCACCATTTTACATTTGTCCTTCACATTGACTTTGTGGATGGTCCTTTGGTGTTTTATCCATTGCACCTTTACATTTGCTTAGGCTACATGCTAGCTTCCATGCTACTGTTATCTGTACTGAATGCTGTGCTAGATTAAGATAAGCACATAAGTCAAAGAACAATGATCAGATATAATATTTTCTGTCCTGTGTTGACATATAGTACCTGTTAAACAGGACATTGTCACAGAAACATGTCCCTTTTGAAATTGTAAACACACAAACTGGTGGTTTTAGTGGGAGTAAAGTGACATACAGTATAGTTGACCTAAAAATGAACTCTTAAACCCACAAAAATTTCGGTTTGATGGAGTCATAAAGTGAATAGACCTAAAAGCAGCAATGTTAAAAAAAATCATTAGCATTGAATTAGCTTAGTGAAATTGTAATCTACATGCTATGTTTTAAGTTTAGCTAACTTGCTAGTTCTCATCCCAAGGATACTTTTATTGAAGAAAAATCCATATACACCTTACGAAATTAAAGATTAAGTGCATATGTGAGCTAAAAAAAAAATAGCCCATGTATTCTATGCTAGGAGTTTTAAAGCTATGTTCAGAAAGCGTTAGCAATTAGCCATAGCCTATGGAAAATGTAAACTAAAGGCTAATGTTACCTAACTTGCTAGATGTTGTTTTCAATCTAGAGACCAATTAACTTGACAAAAATCTGAATAATCCCTATAAAATGAATCCTCTAAATGCCTATGCATATATTTTATAGCACATATGCTGTGCTAGGAGTACACTGGCATATAGGAATACAGCAGATGATATCGAAGCTAAAAGCTAAATATCAGTTCAAATTCAGTCAAGGCTTGATTGCATGTGGTCATATAATTTGCTAAATGCAAAAGCTGTTTGATAATTGATTTCGTAATTTAGTTGTCATTCCAGAGGTTGTTCTTTTTAAATAGAGCCTGCATATAAAAAGACTAAGCGCTAAAGAGAGGTTTTATAGCTAGCGTTAGGCTATGTAGTTATACACTTGCATGCTAGCATGTAAAAATTACATCAAAACTAACAGATTAATAAAAACAAATAAATGTGTGTGTGGGGGGGTGGGGGTGGGGGGGGGGGGTCGGTCATAATATGAATGAACTTTAAAGCAAGATGGTATTAGCATTTAGCTAAATCAACACATAGAGAAAAAAAATGATTGTAGATGCATAATGGTTTTAAAATGTATCATAGACTTTCTCGTAAGTCCGCGTACATATTTTGCGTGTACAGTGTTTTCTACCTTAATTGTAGCCTCGTTGCTTTATCCGTCCATATACCCTGCTTATCAGAATCACTGTTTTATGCCTTTTCATACATTAATAATTCATTAACATCTGAATTTTGAATGGTACGCTGTGTATGAATAATGTATTTGCATTGTATGAATATGAATATGTGCCCATCTGTGTATATACTGTATGTCATTGTTTTTACTGGAGCGGTTATGTTTTAATTACGCTCAACGACAGCTAGCAGGAGCTCAGAGACCTTACAGAGGTTTGTGTCGGGTCAGCATGTCTTGGCGATGGATGAAGTCTTATTACTTTAGCTTAGGGAGTGAGTCACAGTCTGACACCCCACAGCTCACACTAAAACACAACATCTATTATTAAAAAGCCATCTAGACTCCCAGACAGATGACTCATTTTTTGATGATAAATCCAGTTTCGTAGTAAATAATTCACCCCAAAAAAAAAAAAAAGATCCATCATTCCAAACCCATATAATTTTTTATTTTTTTTTTTGCTATAGGACTTAAAAAGAGGTATTTTGATGAATGCTTGTGCTGCTCCTTTACACTTCGTGAAGTCATACAGCATATAATTGATTGATTTTATTATTATTCACCAAGGAAGCATTACATTGATCAAAAGAAGGTCTGCAAATGGGCGGAAACTTTCCAATACATTTCTAGAAACTTTCCATTACTTTTTTGGTAACTTGTGTGAAAGTTTAAAAAGCTTCCAGAAATATACCACACATTTTTTGTCTCTTTGCAACCTTTATCTATCTATCTACATATGTGACTCTGGACACAAAAACAGTCATAATATGTGCCATAGCCATAGGTATTTGAAACAATAGCCAAAAATACATTGTATGGGGCAGAATGATAGATTTTTGTTTGTACCAAAAATTAGGATATTAAGTAAAGATTATGTTCCATGGAGATATTTAGTCACTTTCTACAGTAAATATATCAAAACCTTATTTATGATTAGTGAAATGCATTTCTAAGAACCTTATCTATCTGGACAATTTTAAAAGACATTTTCTCAATATTTGCTTTTTTTTTGCACCCTCAGATTCCATATTTTCAAGTAGTTGTATTTTAGCCAAATTTAGTTCTATGCATCAATGGAAAGCCTATTTATTCAGCTGTTAGATTGTTTATAAATCTCAATTAAAAAAAAAAAAAATCTATCCTTATGACTGGTTTTGTGGTCCAGGGTCACATTTGATCATGCTCTCCATATAAGAAGAGCATACAGTAGTAAGATATACAGTAGTAAAGAGTAAATAATATGGGTTTGGAACAGCATAAGGGTGAGTAAATGATGACTGTGTTTATTTTGATAGAAGTGAACTATCCCTTTAAATGCATGTTTCATTTGTGCATAATTTGGCCGTGCAGGTAGTTAATGTCTTCAGAGCAGCTTTGTCTGCATTCTCTTGGCTCATTTCATGGATTATAAAGCAGGAATAATACCAGAGATGTAATCTCAGGGTGTTTGTTTTGGGCGGTAAGAAAGCCGTCTTGAATGTGTCACTAAATATGTTAAATGTGAGTCAAACTGCAGGTGTATTATGTGTGTTTTCTGTCGTCTTAGGGAAGGCGACTGGTGGCTGGCTCGCTCGCTGACGACAGGAGAGAGTGGATACATTCCCAGCAATTACGTGGCACCGTCTGATTCCATCCAGGCTGAAGAGTAAATCCTCTTCCTCCTCCTCTTTCTCTCCTGTTCTTTTCTTGTTCTCCTTCCTGTGTGAATCCTCTGATTTGCATTTTATTCCCTTCATTGTGATGTCAGAACTCTTTCTCAGTTCAGCTGAGTGTGATTCTAGGTCCTCCATTGAGGATTATTTTACGAAACAAAACAATGGTTGAAAGAAACTTTTACCACCTATTTAAATTTGTTATGAATGTGTTATGATTTGGCAGAGAAGGACGTCAATCACATGTTCATTTTTAAACCGCCCTGACTGATTCATGATTCGCAGAACTGATTCATCAAAAAGAACTGGCTCATGAGTCACTTGTTCTGTGCTGAAAAGATCTGATTCAACAGAACGATTTGTTCATGAATCATCACTCCGGAAAAACTTCAGAGTATTTTAGTAGGATATCTATCCATCTATCTATCTATCTGTCTCTCTGTCTGTCTGGCTCTCTGTCTGGCTCTCTCTCTGTCTGTCTGTCTTTCTCTCTGTTTGTCTCTATGTATGTCTGTCTGTCTTTCTGTCTCTCTGTCTCACTGTCTCTCTCTCTCTGTCTGTCTGTCTCTCTGTCTGTCTCTCTGTACGTCTCTGTCTGTCTTTCTGTCTGTTGGTCTGTCCCTCTGTCCGTCCCTCTGTCTGTCTTTCTGTCTCTCTCTCTGTCCCTCTGTCTGTCTCTCTGTCTGTATGTCTCTCTGTTTCACTGTCTCTCTCCGTCTGTCTCTCTCTCTGTCCCTCTGTCCGTCTCTCTGTCTGTCTGTCTCTCTGTCCCTCTGTCCCTCTGTTTGTCTTTCTGTCTGTCTGTCTTTCTGTCTGTCTGTCTTTCTGTCTCTCTGTGTGTCTGTCTCTCTGTGTGTCTGTCTCTATGTCTGTTTTTCTGTCTGTCTCTTTTTCACTTCCTTTAACTTCATGTAACAAACCAAGAAATATTTAAAAAATATTTAAAAAATAAAATAAAATAGACTGAATAAAATAAAAATAAACATCTCAATTAATAAAACTTTAGCAACAATAAATGCAAATGGAGTTATATACTCTAAATACAGACTAATATTAAACTATAATATTATCTCAAATATGCTAAAATAACACTAACGCTCAACCCTTGTGACGTTACTTGTCTCTCCTTCCGGTCTAACCTTTGAGTCCTTCATATTTCCCTCTCATGGTTTTGCTCTTTCGCCCTCTTCCTTTATCTGCAACGAAGTCTCTCCATCATCTCATCAGTTAAAAAAAGAAAAAATCCTTGTGCCCCAAAGACCTTTTCCTTCTTGACTGAGTAAAATATGTCAGTGTTTGCCTCAGGCGGCCTGTCTACTATTGTCTGTCCTGTTCATATGCTGGTCATTTTTCCTGAGATGCACACGCGCTGTTGCTCAGTCGACTGCCGGATTAAACAAATACACTCCTTTTGAAAACCTGTAATGACTCCTTTTTCCACCCTTGCCTTGCCAGTCATCTCAGATTGACTCTGGAGAAGAGGTAAGACTCAGAGGGAGCGCAGCGGCTAACAACAAACTGCGCTGATTTATAGACAATAAATGTCACTGTGTCGGTCATGAATCCCAAACACATCGTTTCATCGCTACTGGAACTATGAGTAGGAATATTACAACCTGATTCAATTTTTAATATCTCATGTAGCACAAATCAGATGCCAGATGCTATAAAGTATAGTAATTTCAGGCCCAAAACATGATGCAATACAACTGATACAATGTCACATGTGATTACTTACTCTAAATACACACTCTCTGTCTTTTTCTGTTTCATCATCTCTCTCCAGATGGTACTTTGGAAAGATCACACGCAGGGACTCAGAGCGGCTCCTCTTGAGTCTGGAAAACAGGAGAGGAACTTTCCTGGTCAGAGAGAGTGAAACAACCAAAGGTGATTGAACGTGAACATTACAAGCTCTAACGCTTTTATTTATTTGAAACATTTATGTTATGTTAGGTTTAATTTTAAGCCGTTCTTTTTACAGTTGCCAAGCAACCAAACAAATTGAAATGGAATTTAAATATTATAATTGCCCTTTGTCTGGTTTGACAGGGTTGCTTTAAAGACCAATCTGTAGAGATGAATGGAAAAATTGTGTCTGAATGAAATCTAGGGAATTAAACTATTCTTTGCTGCGGCCCAAACAGTAGAGCCTGGCACTCATAACAACAGGGTCTGTTTTTTTTTTTTTTTAATGAGAGCATCTCTCAAATCAATTATTCCAGTGCTCTGGCTGCTCAGCCAGTCAAATTACTGCTACTGTTAAAGTTGAATAAAAAAGAAACTTAATAAAGGCAGTATTGACAAAGAACCCACACCAACGTGGAGGAAATTGCTCATGCATGTGTCCAGATTGAGGAAGTTGCATTTCAGGATTTCAGATCAGAACAGACGTTCTGTTGAATTCCCCTTTTCTGCTGTCAGTTTGTCATTCCTCATCTCATCTAAACACTGTAAAGATCCTCGCTCCATATACTGTATGGCCGTTTACACAAACAACGTTCATCTGAGATGATATGTAAAGAGCGCATATGGCTGCGTATCACAAGATATAGGAAGGTCAGAGAAATGCTTGCAGGGATGAAGAGCCAGAAGTAGGTCAAGCTGATAACCGTGAGCCATAGCACAGCGCTCATACGGTCAGAGAGAGACTGAAGATGAGTCAAACCCTAAAGCCCGAACGAGACAGAGTCAATGAAAGTGTGTAAAGACACACAGCGCCCTCTACAGAGCGTTTTACACAGTGCTTATTAACCCTAAAAAGACCTGGGGCCGGTTTCACAAAACAAGTTTATCAAATAAGCCAGCTGCAAAAGTCTGTATGATAACAACTAGCTGGACAAGAGGCGATCAGTCTAATTTTTGGAAATCAAGTGCATTCTGTGTAACAACAAAAAAAGGAAGCCTTGAAAGGAAAGGAAAGACACACAATCTACATACTTTCTGTCATCTTGTCTTTTAAAGGGACAGTTCACCCAAAAATCACTTTTATTTATCCTTTTTTTGTAAGAATGTTGGTAGCCATTGACTTCAATAGTATGGGAAAAAATATATCTAACAGTTTCAAGTCTAAATGGTTGTTAGTGCCATCCATGTCGTCCAGTTGACCTCTCCAATGTGTTCTTTGTGGTTGTTTAGGTGCCTACTGTCTTTCTGTTCTGGATTACGACAACGTCAAGGGTCTAAATGTTAAACATTACAAGATCAGGAAGCTGGACAGCGGGGGATTTTACATCACATCGCGCACACAATTCAGTACTTTACAGCAGCTGGTCAACCACTACCGCCGTGAGTCGCTTTCTCATAGACACCTGCTCTTTTCTCAGTCTGTGAAGGGAAGTGATACAGACTGGTATTTCTGGAAGTGGGAACTCGACTTGTTGCAAAAAAAAGACTGTTAGATCTATAAAAAAAATAAATTGCAAGAAGCTATTACATTATGACTCATCCTTTACTTCTGCTGCCCTAAAAATAGCATAAATAAATATTCCCTAAAACCCAAGAAAGATGTAAACTTATTCTGTTTATCACATTTCAGTTATGTTATTAAGTTATGGGTATTATTATTATTATATTATTTACTATCAATTAATAATTATAATAGTTTTGTAGATTACATGAATTATTTTTTAAATAATAAAAACACAATAATAATAATAAAACATTTAAGGTATGTTTATTTATTTGTTACGGTTATGTTTATTGTAAATAAAAATAATATGTTGTTGTTGCTTGCTATGTATATATAAATACACACACATGCATGTATATATTTCAGAAAAATATGTTGTTTATGTATTAAATCGATTTATAATATAAATTAAATGAACATAAATATAGACAAACACATATAAATATTTAATATTTATACATATATATATATATATATATATATATATATATATACTCTATGTGTGTGTGTGTATGTGTATATATACATAACAACATAGTATATATGTGTACAAACACGCGTATATTACGCAAACAAAAACTTTTATTTTGGATGCAATTAATCATATGTAAATGCATACGTATATTTTAAAAATGTATACTGTGTGTGTCTATATATATATATATATATATATATACATAAATATACACGGTACACACACTTACATTATGTAAACAAAATTTATATTTTATATTTGTTGATGTGGTTGATTGAAATTCTTTATTTTTAATAGGTAAGAATAAGTATTTATTCTATTGTATTTATTTAAAATAATTTAATAATATGTTTCTCAAGTTAATTTAAATTCTATTTAATATTAATAATATATTAGTTATTAAGGTAAAGAAATAAAAGAATAATAATAATTTAACTAAAAGTAATGTAATTTAAAAGACTTAGTTTGCTATTTTAATTCTGAAATTAAAGCGTTTTTTTTTTGTGCATTAATATAGATTCAGAATAAACCAGAAATACCCATTTTCAAAAAAATAAAATAAATAGTGTGAAATGTGTTACAGAAAACCCCCTCAACTTCTTTCTGTGTGTGTCCATCACAGAGCATGCTGACGGTCTGTGTCACTGTCTGAGTGACGTGTGTCCCGTGCTAAAGCCTCAGACTCAGGGCCTGGCGCGGGACGCCTGGGAGATCCCCCGGGACTCTCTCAGACTGGATGTCAAACTGGGCCAGGGCTGCTTCGGAGAGGTCTGGATGGGTAAGACTTCTTCTTTCAGAGTTGGTGAGTTAAATAAGAAGTGCAAAATCCCACAGCTGTGGCTCACTGTGTCTGGTTTCCCATCAGGCACTTGGAACGGCACAACACGCGTGGCCATCAAGACACTGAAGCCTGGCACTATGTCTCCCGAGGCCTTCCTGCAGGAAGCACAGGTGATGAAGAAACTCCGGCACGAGAAACTGGTGCAGCTGTACGCCGTGGTCTCGGAGGAGCCTATTTACATCGTCACGGAGTACATGGGTCAAGGTCAGTACTGAGTTCCTGGGCATTATACCAGCTACAGACATCCAAGAGACAAGAACTGGCTGTAAGATGTTTAAACAGAGCATAAGATCTGGATGTTAGCAGCATGGAGATGTGATGCTGTGATTATTGCCCTCACAGGAAGTCTGCTGGATTTTCTGAAGGGTGACATGGGAAAAATGCTGCGGCTGCCTCAGCTTGTGGATATGGCCTCTCAGGTACCTTCACACTGACAGTATATGATAGGATCGCAATGCAAAATAAACGTACAACTTTTTCATTATTTAAAAAGTAATATAATTGGAAATGTTATATTAGAAAATTTACATTAGAGCTCAAAATTTGGGTACGGTTATATATGTTTATATATATATATATATATATATATATATATATATAAAAGCAGGTAAGAAAGTTCAAAAGAACAGCCTTAACAATAAAATGTGTATTCAGTAATGTTATATTTTTAGATTTTAATTTCCATGACTACAAGTGCTGCAGAAAAAGTATTATTTACCTTAATAAGAATAATAATTATATTTAAAGTGTATATATACACACATAGTCTATATACAGTATACTCTTTTCCTGACTCCAAGATGGTCTAAAATAGTCACAAACCAATTTTAGTTTTACTTTTTGCTACAGAATCTTAGAATGCACTGTAATAAAGCATGAAAATACCACAACAGCACAATAGCAATGACCCAATGCTGCTCTGAAACATTATATACATTTGCAATAAATAAATGTGGCTCTAACAGTACAGCACCGAGCCAGTGCCAATGCCATTATCTTGAATGTAAGCTCTTTGGATATTGAAATTCATGAATGTAAATGTAATTAAATTAAACTCTCAAAAAGTCTAAAATAAAAATGATATAAGCCTGTATTGAAGGAGAAGCTATATTTAGAGACTTGAATACTGTAGAGGGCATCACTAAAAACAGTGTTGTGGTGGTGTTTTTTGCGTGGCCAAGCACCACTGTCTTTGTCTTCATAATGTATATGAATCTATTTCTATTGTGTGGATGCTCAGGAGGGTGGTACCGAGCCCGGCGGAGTCATAATTTATGTGTTATCCTCAGATCGCCTCTGGAATGGCGTACGTGGAAAGAATGAACTATGTGCACAGGGACCTCCGGGCTGCCAACATCCTGGTGGGTGATAACCTGGTGTGTAAAGTGGCTGACTTTGGCCTCGCTCGACTCATAGAGGACAACGAATACACGGCCAGACAGGGTGAGACTTCATCTTTGGTTGTTTCCTGAGGCCGTAACATCTCTGTTGCATTTACAAGACGTTATGCTGTTGCCTTTTCTGCGCTTCAACCTTAATGGAATCAGTTTAATCATGATGACAGGCCTCTCTTAAATCATTATTACAACAGGAGCCAAGTTTCCCATCAAGTGGACTGCGCCAGAGGCGGCGCTTTACGGCCGCTTTACCATCAAATCTGACGTGTGGTCGTTTGGGGTCTTACTGACGGAGCTGACGACCAAAGGCAGGGTGCCTTATCCAGGTACTACTGCTTTACACACAGTTGTTAATCAAAGAGAGCCGCCGGCTCACCATAATTCAAATGTACTTTTTTATTATAAATTATTATTATATATATATATATATATATGTGTGTGTGTGTAATTACATAAAACTATATTTATATATTTAAGTATATATTTTTTGAAAATGTAATTAATTTAAGAAGTAGAAATTATTCTATGCATTATTTTCAAACAAAAAAAC
>JAUMHG010000072.1:15980154-15993735 GCA_032359395.1 Enteromius anoplus
TATATAACCTGTTTTTGTTGTTGTTTGTATGTTTATTTTTTGGTGCAAACACCTTAAGAAGCTTGCTATATGTGCTACACACATAAAAGATGTTATATTAAAAATAACAATATATTATAGAATGGTAAATGGAAAGAGGGTCCTCAGCAGAGGGTCTATGAATCCCATGTGATCTGATATCCTTCAGTCTGATCCCTTTGGTCCCAGTCCTGTGTTCATTTGCTTTTATCATTTCCTATTACACTGACTATCACTCTCTATTCACTAACACAATCTGCCTTATACTGATGCATGTAACATTTAAATAGCTGAACATTTTCCTTTAGATGTCGAACAGACGTCTTTAATAAGGATTTAGAATGTGTGTAAAATGTCTGTCTGTCAGATGCTTTTTCCGGATCAAGCCGTCTTAAACAGATATCGTGCAGATGTACAGTGCTGTCTAAGAAGTATCAGTATGCTGCCATAACAAATCTTTATGAATTATGAGTTTGTTAGCTACCTTATCTATAAAAAAGACTTTAAGTGATATCAAACTGTGGTCAAACGTCTGTCACAAAAGTGCAAATGTATGTCTAATTGACTGTTGTGTTTGGTCTGTAAGCTCAATACATAATCAGACACTATCCGACTATCTTGACTCATCTAATATGATGATAGCACAGAATCTGATAATACAGTTGTTTCACTATTAGCCTACTTTCTATCGAGTGAAAGCCACTTTATTGTCCTCTAGCGACACCTACTGCTGTGTTAACGCAGACTCCAGGATTCACATCCAGTGTAACCACACACTTTCACAGGTTTTTACAGTAATCTTGCTTTTGTTTGACTTCAGTTAGATATTACGTCTACACCCTACACTGTTTTATTCACGGGCGTACAAATTTATTTTTTTTTTTTACTTTTTAGAACCCAGAATCTAAGGCAATTATATTTTTTCAACAAAAGAAAAACTTTCTTAAAACGTTTTTAAAGACCAGCTTGTTAGTACAGAACATGAATAAAGCTTTTGACCAAATTCTGTTCAAAAGTGAAAGTCGGTGTTGCCGAAATAACCTTTCAAAACACATCCTGCTTCTCTAAAACTGTACAGTAGTGTCTGAAAATAATTTCGAAAGTTGTTTCGAAAGTCTTTGAGGGTTATAAACCTAGATAAACATAGGTCTGCCCTCTCCTGCCCTGCGGTAATAACCTTTTCTATGCATTACCCGGAAATGTTACTTAAGAATCGATGGGAAAGACTACCTTTTGAATATTATTTAAGGGCCGATGACGTTAAAACTCCTTTATGTTCAGAAGGGACGTCAAATCACTTCCCTAATTAAAATATCTTATTGATTTTTAATCAAACCTTAAGGAAACCTTACATAATATGACGAAGTGTACTAATAATGGATACACACCTATTCAGTCAATACATTTTGATTTGTTCATGTAAACGAAATGAGCCTAAAAATATATATTTATAAAAATAATATATATATATATGAATAAAAATAAATATATAAATAAACCGGCGCAAAAAACACTCTTGTCTGCCTTTTAGCCAATCAAATCGCCGAACGTCACTTCATGTCGTTATTATTCATGAGCTCTGCTTTCTTTCGTAAAGACGGACAAGCTGCTGCAGGTGAGGCAAAGTCGCAGAGATAGAAAAGAAGGTACAACGGGTTTGAAAGGACCCTAAAGTGGCTTACAAGGTAATTTTCATTTGCTTATTTTATTAACAGAAATGTCCTGACAGTCGATGAATTGCTAAACCAGCAAATGCGCTTTAGTGAGGGTTGTAAGTGACACTTTGACGGAGAAGGAAACAAGCTAACGTTAATGTTTTGGTGTGAAGTTGTATGAAGTTGTTACAGTGCATGCATGTTTCCCTACATGTTTTACAACTGTTTTCACAAACCGGAATAACTTATATATAGCCTATATGTAGCCTATTTAAGTTGCTGTCAAATAAATCACGTTTTCTGAATTTTGGGTCTTGCAAAATGTTATTTCAGGTTATCTATAATGAGCTCATGGCAATATATGTTTAAAAAAAATGCTACGACATGCTTTGCCATGTTTTCATTAATTTAATTTAGTACTTTGTAAAGACCGTGGTAGGCTATGTGAAGATAATAATCTGTACTCATTTGCTGTACCATAGTGTGTGTGTGTATATACAGTAAATGAATCAATCACTGTACTATGGTACCGGTTTTGTATGTAGATACTGTACCACTGTACCTGGAGTTCAGTAGCACTACTACAGCAGACAGACACAGTGATTTTCTCACTGCAAACGTGTAATATGACATGCCACTGGTATAATAGTGTTTCTGTTTAGTGTTGTTTTGTGCTTTGCTTGCAGAAGTTTCAGCATGGTTTTTGATATTAAAAGCGCAGACACGTGAAAGCCAAACTGAGCCTGTTTCCTGAGATAAAGCCCCTTGAGATGTTGACGAAACTGGCTGGTGGTGACGTGCGTGCGCGCGTGTGTGTGTGTAGTGTTGTGTAATACAAATTTTCAACTGATGAATGATCACCTTGTGAGTGCAGATAGATCCCTTCCCCAAAACTCTCCAGAGAAAGGTACAAAGCTTTCGCTGATGCAGGTTTTTTGTTTTTTTTAAGTACACCTTTGTACCTAAGAGGCCTGTATTGGTACTTTTTCAAAATACATATTAGTACCTAAACAGTATGTATTATTTATACCTAAATGACCTTTCGAAAAAGTACCGCCCCAGTGACCGTTTGTGTGAACTTACTGTACTAAACCTGTCTTAACCCTGGGACTTTAATCTTTGCTTGTGTATATCGCCGTATTGATAAACAGCGGCTGTTATCAAGAGCGTTTGTGTCATGGTTTTATGAATTAACAGCATAAATCTGTGTGGTACGTGCTCCGTCTCATGTCAGTTCGAAACTGAAACGCCTCTCATGGATCAATCTTACAAAACCTGTAAAGAACATGTATGGCTCACATTTTTCGCCAAACTCAAAACAAAAAGTGAAGAATTAGTTTTTGATGAGGGTCATGGACAAACGAAACAAACAAACATTAGCTTATCTAATTTTTTTGGATTCTCTATTTATTATATTATTATTATTACTTTAGAGTAAGAAAAAAAAAAAACAAGACTTGCTCTTCGATCTTTTCTTGTTTTGTTGATTTTGATGGTGTTTTTGTCCTCATTTGTAAGTCGCTTTGGATAAAAGGAAAAGACAAAAAAAAAAAAAAAAGACTAACCCCCAGTTTCACAGACATGGCTTAAGCCTAGTCCTAGACTGAAATTTGAGTATGGCTTGATTTCAGAAGGGGCAACTTATTTTTATTAAATCAGAAGAAAACTACAGCGGGATCTTTATCATTGTAGGGTAGTTGTGTACACACACTCCCGACACACATTTCAGTCCAAACAGCTTGGAAAAGTGCATGTACCACCGTATGACCCTTTAATAAAGGAGTTCCCTGCTGCCTTTAGTGATCTCATATCCAATACTGCAGCTGTTTAGTTTATTTTTTAACATGAAGCTACATAAGTTCAGCAACTGACTATATGCAAATGCTTCACAACACGGATTTACAGCTTCCATGCAGTATACCACAATAAAGTTCATTAATCCCTTCATGGGACTGATTTGAAATTACAGTAAAGTGATATTGATAGTTTGACTATAGGATGAATACTACAAAAACCTGGCAAGATCACATTTTAAACACAAACATTCAAATGAATAGATAAACAATTAATAATAATAATAAAACCCTTAAAGGAAAATACCACCATAAACCCAAGTGAAAAATAAAAATACTTAAATGCTGAAAATCTGCTCGATTGGAACAACTAATTTTGTACTAAACACACTTTAATTGTGCGGAAGTAGTGCTGAAGTCCACTTAAAGACATGCTTGGTATATCTGATTGTGCTAAAGTGAAACTATCGCAAGTATACTTTTGGTACGCTTTAAATATTTCGCATTTAAAGGGCAATCCTCATTTAAAGTGACATTAACAAGCATTCTAGGCTTATTAATAAAAAATATGCATTGTGCACAAGTAATACTCCAAATAACGTTTAATTATAATTGTTATATCAAGGAGTTGTCTGTCAGTGAATATGTGAATAAGTTTGAAGTACTTGGCATGAAATAAATATATTTTAAATATATTACTTGGGGAAATGTAGCTAATTGTTGTCATGCATCTGGACGTTTCACTTTGGAGTTCATGATTCTCATTATTCTTATTGGTGAAGGCAGTTCATTACTATATTGAATGATTTATAGGCCATATGTGTTTGACATATTCTTGACAAGTTTTTGTGTGTTCCTCCACCCATTCGATTTATGAGAGGTGTTGTTTATATGTGTGGCGATTGGCATGCTGTACCTGTATGTGTGTGTGTGTGTGTGTGTGTGCGTCACATCTGTTGCACACATCACAGGCTTTTATGCTCAAACAACAGCAAAACCAACATGCTGTCAACTGACTCAAATAAACCCTTTCAGCCGGTAGCCCCTACCACTTGTTAAGTGTTAACATGAACAAGACGTGACTTTGTTTGTTTCCAGGAAGTGATGTGTGAGAGATTATTGTCTGCGCTACACGCTGCGTAACCGTAAAACATTTGGGAAGTGCTGCAACATTTGTTTGAAGTCTGTTTGAAGCAATTTGTAGGCACACAGGGGACTGATTATGGGGTTTGAGCTTGAAAACCGCCAGAAGTCACATGCTGTTTTTCACACAGAAAGAGTAACGAGACATCACCCTAAAAAAGCAGCGTCGGTATTGAATTACGCTTTACATCAGTGATGCTTTAGATTGCATGGTTCTTCAAATTCAAAGACTTTATCCTTGATGAGCTCAAAAAGCAGTCTGACGTCGTTAAAGATGAGGTAAAACAGGGAAATCGTTCATTAAAACCGGGATGTCACAAGATGCTCGTTCCATCATTGTCCTCATTATTACCATATGTGTTTTAGTTACAAGCCTCTGTTTTAAAGGAAGTGCTTACAGTAGCTCAGCTCACTTAAAGTCAGACCTGAGAGGCTGTGAAGGGTGTATTATTTCACTTCTTCCTCTTTACTCAAGTTTAAACCGCATCTAAGGGTAAGAGTTTATCAGTTTATACGCTGCTAGTAATTGAATGTGGTTCTATGATAAGTTGCTACATTTAAAAATTATTAAAATGCTTTCACTTTTCAAATGTGATTGGATTAAAAGTGAACATGCTTGTTTAACTGGCATTTTGCAGTTATCTTGCCACACATGAAGTATATTGTATGTAACAAAGTGAAAGAATGTCCAGCATGGTAAGAAGAATCTGTGTTGCAGACACTTTGCGAGTCGCAGGTGACACTGAGTGTTGTGTTAAAAATAGTCTTGCTTTAATTACACTCAGCGCTGTGAGCTGGAAATCTACACAACATTAAGTCACATGAAACACTTAGCCATATATTCCACCCTGTTCTTCTTGTGCAGCCCGCAGCCAGAGACACTCTTGATGTGATGTTATGCAGTAGTGCCGGTGTGCGTTCACTCGCTGGGCCGCTTGTTTGTTGTAAACTAACCTAAATCTAGTTTTGTGACATATCGTTGGTCGTAACTGCTGTTTATGTGACCTCACGAGGTTAAATTTACAATACATAGTTTCCTGCTGAAAGTTGTGGAACTTGATTCCATGAAGGCTGAACAGTATGCTGTGCTTTTGTTTCGGCGCTTGTCTCTGCAGTTGAGCTGAATCTTTCGGTTTGATGTAAGTTTATTTTGTTTAGTATATTAATATTTGTTGTCTTTTGCTTACTTATTGAACATTTCAATTTAATATAGGCTACAGGGATGTGTGTATAAATACAGTATAAATATTTATGATAAATTGTGTGTATGTGTGTTTATATATATATATATGTATATGTATATATGCATCTAAAAACATTGTTTTAAATTTGTGAAAAAGTTGTGAAACTTATTTTAAAAACATGTACACTATCGTTCAAAAGTTTTAAGTCAGTAAGATATTTAATGGTTATTAAAGATGTTTCTTCTGCTCATCAAGGCTGCATTTATTAGATTAAAAAACTCTAATAAAAAACTGTAATATTGTGAAATATTATTTTAATTTAAAAATGTAATTTATTCCTGTGATACAAAGAATTATTACTCCAGTCTTCAGTGTCACATGATCCTTTCAGAAATCATTCTGATATAATCACCATTTATTTTTCCAGAATTCTTTGATGAAAGAAAAAAAAAAGGTTAAAAAAAAACTTATATTATTATATATTTATATAACTTATAAAATTATATATTTATTTATTTTTTTACCCAGGGATGTTAAATTAATAAAGATTAATTAATTAATCCTTCACGAGGAATTCTAATGTCGCAGCAACAACCACAAATCCAACCACAAAAAACCTACCTAACAAAGAATCATAAACCCAGCCATCTTAAATCACTAGCTGTGAATATACCACTCTTCTACGAGCATGTTTTACAAAGCAACCAATGTATTTCAACAACAACCTTCATTTTGTGGAAAACACAGTGCTCCGAATTCGAGAACAGTAACCAGTGTAGCATAAAAAAAAGATTAGATCTGAAATATTTGAGCGTTAAAGCTGTCAAAGGTTTGTAGGAAGTGCTTTGAATGACTTCAGCTCACTGCGCTGGTGCGATCTCGGTCCACTCTTCTTCTATAGTTTGTTAACTGTAGTGGGTTTGTTATCTGTATATGTGCTGTTCTTACTGCTGATGAGAGGCTTGGTCACTGCGGACTGGGCATTTGAAGCAAAAGAGAAAGATATGATGTGTGTGCTTATATATGGGTGATTCTATAATTGTTCAGTTTTTTTTTTTTTTTTACATATAATACTTTTTAAAAAATTTAAAATCCATAACATTATAATAACTTATTTTAAACGTGTCTTAAATAGCTAAAAATCATGATTTCTTCTAGTCCGCATTAGTCATTGTATTTTTGTGATCATGTATCAATGTGCAATCAACATATTTTATAGTGCTTTTCTTTTGGCAACAGTTTATGAATTCTATTTATAAAAGCCCTAAATAGTTAGTTTCTTAATTTTCCAACATTAAATTTTGTTAAAAATCTTGCATAAATCTTGCATCAGCTCTGTTACCAAACCATATTTTTCCTTTAAATTTGTGGAATTATGTCTCAGAAATGTGTAAGCAACAGGAAATGATGTCACTTTCACTCACTGATAAGATCTGAATCACTGAAAAGTATCTGTGCACTCTCTGAGAAAATATTTGAATCTAAAGACTTCTTACACCAAGAGTTATTTTATAGAAAGTCAGCTCTGTTACCACAATATCAAAAGAAAAACAGAACACATTGGGTTATTTAAAGCTCTTTTAATCATGTTTTATTAGTGTTGTGTTTTCTTAGCATTTATGTCAGCAAGTGTTTTTGGAAAAAATAAACTATAACTGTCAATTCTGTTACACTACTGTCAGCACTGTTACTCCACCTCGGTAACAGAGTTTGACAGTGACAGACAGCAGTTAAAGGATCACCCATATGTGCAGCTAATATAGATAGTGCACACATATATTATTTAATTTTGATCTTCACTGTATATTACTGTTGCTGTCACAATATTTTAGATCCGGGGCCTCATGTACAAAGACTTGCGTAGAATTACGTAAATAATCATTTTGCCATTACACACAAAACTAAACTACTTTAATATTTCCATTAATGTGTTTACATGTCTGAATATTTTGATTCAAATCGTCCTCCTATGTTAATACAATTATGGTTGCTGCGATTATGAGCATAAATGCAGTATTATAATCGAGGTATTGCGTTTATATGAGGTAAAGTTTAATCGCTATACTGCCAAGATCTCATAATAATCGCATTAAGATGGTCCATGTAAACACACTCACTGCCATTGCCATAGACTAAGGGTTGAATGCATTTGCAAATGTTCTAAATTTATATGTTCTAAATCACATAATTGGTATAAAAATTATGTGTCAATTAACCCATTTGATCAATTCTAAATGAATGGCAATGCTCAAAGTGTTGGTGCGATACTTTGTAGTGTGCAATTTAAAACAATTGCCTCTAGGAGTCGCCAACGGACATAAGGCGAATACGCACAAGAAATAGACGTACGCCAGACATGGAGTTGACATAAACCAACGCACATTCTCACGTTCATTTCATTGTTAGTAAATCCCAACGTGAGCATGAAATCTGGCGTATGCACAAAGCGTTGATACATGAGGCCCCTGGAGTTTTTGAACAGATTTGAACAGAAAAAAGTTCTGTGCCGACTGGATCTGACAGTAATGTCACAACACACAACAGTTTTCATGATGTAATCTGCTTTGTCTGTTAAACAGATCATTCGGTACGAGTAGTTATGTGTATTAACCAAAATCACAGCAGCGTCCATCTGTGAAGGACGTAGACTGTCAAAGTATTTCCCAAAGATAGCAGTTAAGATTTTAAGTTTACGGTCCTCCACTCCTATTCAAACAGAGCTTTTTCAATGAAAATAGCCCATTGCTTATGAATCATGATGGTTTTATGTTGATAAAGGACCTCAGGGAACAGTACAAAATAAAAACAGGCCGCTCATGCATTGCTAAAATGTTTTATAATACAAACCATATATGAATAAATCAAGTTATTTTTACTTGAGATGCAAACTGAACACATGAACACTGGCTCCATGAGAAACCAATCCGAATTAAGTTAGTTTATGATAAAGTGAAATTTCCATTTGAGTTAAATAGATTTTTCTGAGCCCACTGGCAGATATTTTTAACTTTTTTGTTTACACTAAAAATCCATCCATTAATTTCCCATGAAATTATCCGGGCTAGTTCCAGTGAACTATCAGTTATACTACAGTATATCACCTAAGACAAGTAAAAAAAAAACGTAGGTGTTGCTTTTACATGCAGAACTGCTATAAGATGCTGGGTGGTTGCCAAAGTGTTGCATTTTGGTTGCCAAGGTGCAGGGATATTTTGAGAGGCTGTCAAATTCTCATGACTATATGAAATGGGGTTTCTAGATATGACTCAGGTCTCTCCTGCAGTGTAAGCTTTTAGGGTTATTTGCACTTATGTTTATTTCTACATTTATTCATTTTGTATGGAAGCCTTTTATCAAGCGTTTTAAAAATGAGGAATGTACATTTTAATTTTGGAGATCTTTCCTTCTTGTAACACTGCTCGAGTTGAGCATAATTGTCAGAGGTTGTTTAAAAAGCTTGACTTTTGTGGCAGTCTTTTTGTTTGTAGTCTCTCTGTTAACACTCTCTCTTGTCTCCGCCGCTCATCTAGCAGTCTCCAGGCCTCTCACACAACAATGGTCAACGAGCTGGACTCAGTGGATCCCAGCCATGCTCTGTTTGACCGCTTTGTCCAGGCTCAGACATGTAAAGAGACACAGCAGAACTTCATCGAACTCTGCCGCCACCTGGAGGTCGAGCCCAGGGACTATGCGCACTTCTATAGCAAGCTGAAGGACAGACTCAACTACTGGAAAGCCAAAGAGCTCTGGCAGAAGATCGACAAGAGAGGCGCCCATCCGGACTATGAACAGGGCCGGGCGTGTCACCAAAACAAGGTACCATGAACGAGCCCAGAAATGTTAGATGTTGTTTGACGCTCGGAAATGTAACCCCGTTTGTCTGTCTGTGTCAGTGTTTGGTGCTGGGTGCGGGTCCGTGTGGTCTCAGGACAGCGATCGAATTGGCTCTACTGGGGGCTCAGGTAGTCGTACTTGAAAAAAGAACGTCCTTTACGAGGAATAACGTCCTGCATCTGTGGCCGTACACCATTCGAGATCTTCTTAACCTCGGCGCAAAGAAATTCTATGGCAGGTTCTGCAGTGGATCCATTCATCACATCAGTGAGTGCCTATATGTTTTACTGGTTTATTTTTGTCATTTGCCACATTAATTACAATTGATTCAGAGATTGCTATGAAAAAAGCCTTGCTGTTGGCATGGCATTAAAAAGTCAATGAGTAAATACGACAGACATTTTGCTTCCAGAATTTGGCAATATATATATATATATATATATATATATATAATTGAAAGAAGTCTCTTGTGCTCACCGCGTCTGCGTTTATTTGTTTAAAAATAGTCCGAACGGAAATATTATTACAATATACATTTTTGTAGAATGCAATGTATTCTTGAAATGCCATGCTGAAATTTCTCTCGGATTATTTTCTCATAATGTTAAACTTAGATTGTAGAATTGAGGTATAGTAATGAGGTCTGTGTTTCTCTAGGTATCCGTCAGCTGCAGTTGATTCTGCTGAAACTGGCCCTGATTTTGGGGGTTGAGGTGCACACAGGTGTGACCTTTGAGGGTCTGCAGGACCCATCGGGAACCACAGGTACTGTACAAACCAGCTTAAATTGAAGGATTGCACAGTGCCTCTACAGGCCATTGAAGGATCTGCAGTCGTGTGGATAAACATTTGTCTTTGTTAACTCTCTCCGTTACTCTTGTGTCTCTTTCTCTTCCTTTCTCTCAGGGTGGAGGGCACAGGTGTCTCCTGTGCCTCACACAGCGGCAGAGTTTGAGTTTGATGTTTTTATTTCAGCTGGAGGGGGACGATATGTGCCTGATGGTAAATAAAGTAGATTCCATGAAATTCACTTTGTCACTGTACTAAAAGCTTGGAGTACTTTTATCATTTAATTTAATGTTACTTTATTATTAAATTAAATTAAATTCCTCCTTATCCAGAACACTTGTTAATTTGTATGTCTATTTTTTTTAAGGTGAGTTTCTAAAACAATTTTATATAACTTTTATTATATATATAAAAAATACTGTTCTAAAAACTATCCTTATCCAAGTCACTTTGTACAAAATAATTAAATCTAATTAAATATTTTAATTAAATAATTCCTTTATAAATAATTGTAATTATTTTTTATTAATTTTATATTGTATTTTATTTTGTTTATAAAGTCTATCCTAGTCTAGCCAAGTCACTTTGTACAAAATATTTTATTTTATAAAATTTTTAATTAAATGTCATAAAAAAAAAAATATATATATATATATATATATATATAGAGAGAGAGAGAGAGAGCGAGAGAGAATTAGATATAGATATTATTGTAAAAACTTTCCTTATCCCAGTCTCTTTGTACAAAATATTTTATTATAATATAAATGTCATTAAAAAAATAAAAATAATATATATATATATAGAAATAGAAATAGCTATATAGATATAGATATTATTGTAAAAACTTTTCTTATCCCAGTCACTTTGTACTAAATACTTGTATTATGTTTTTTTATCATATTAAATGCATTTAAATCTTTATTGATTCAGGTTTTAAGATAAAGGAGCTCAGGGGAAAGTTAGCCATCGGTATCACTGCAAACTTTGTGAACCGTCACACTAAACAAGAGGCTCGGGTGCAGGAGATCAGCGGCGTGGCCCGAATATACAACCAGAAATTCTTCCAGGCGCTCCATTCTGAGATCGGTACAGTAACTTTATTTCATTGCCAATATACCACAGACTGTTTACATTCGAAATAAAAAAAAAAGTATATATATATTTTTTTTTTTTTCTTTTTGTTCAGTTCAGTTAAGCCGTCTATTAAGAACAGATTCAGGGTTACACTTTATTTTAGGCTGTCCTTGTTACAGTGTAATTTATCCATTTAAGTAATGCTAATTAAATGCATGTAATTACTGTAGGGTCAGGGTTTGGCTAAGTCTTACTTGCATTGAATTATGCATATAATATTATCTACTCGTGACGTGCGAAAAGGACACCTTAAAATAAAGTGTTACCCAAATTTGTCTCCAAAATATCAAAAGTAAACCCGCACACGCTTTATTCTCTGTCCTGTTATTTTCCAGGTGTTGATCTGGAGAACATTGTCTACTACAAAGATGATACTCACTACTTTGTGATGACTGCAAAAAAGGGAAGCTTGTTAAAGCAAGGAGTGATAAAGCAGGTACGACACGCAGTGAAACACATTCAGACACCCGAGGCTTTAAAAATATCTGAACAGAGCCTAGAAGCACTTGAAAAGAGGCCATGATTTTATCAGCCAAGGTGATACTTCAGACGTGTTTCAACCCGTTTCCAGCTCACATATACAATTACAAACACATTTATCAATCCTCACAGCTATTCTTGTCCTCTTTTGTAACTCTATTCTCACTGAAATAACTGCAGACAGTTACTGCTATTAGTGTTCTTTTAGAAATGCAGCCAGTATATTTTAGCTCGAAGGGAGTACACATTAATTAAACAAGTAATATTGTGAAATATTATAACTGTTTTGTGTATGGAGGACCACGAGTGTCACGGAAATAGTAATAAAGCATTTCATTAATGAATAACTTACTGTTCAATAAAAATAGACATTAATAAATGTGATGACACATTAATTAATTAAAATAGTCTCAAATCCAAAGAGATATTCTTTATAAAAGTTATGACTTGTCTGTGGACGGGACTGGGAAAGGTCTACGAGCCAGGACTCGAACTCGTGAAGCCCTTAGAGGAGATACGTACATGGACATTATGTGAAAAATGTGTTTTTTGAAACTTGACCCACATAAACACATTGCATTACACCAAATACACAAAATAATGCTCTTTTAGCCACTCCATTTCCCCCCTGAATTTCCTTTTTAAATTAGCTATTGGATACTCTATGTAAAAATATTGTAAAATTATTCCTGTGATCAAATCTTTAGCATTGCTCCGTCTTCAGTGTGTCACATGATCCTTCAGAAATCATTCTAATACCCTGATTTGTTGTTGTTGTCAGTATTAAAACTAGCGTTCTGGTTCTCAGGACTTTTCTGATGTCAATCAGCTGCTCGCCCCTGCAAACGTCGACCAGGTGGCCCTGCAGGAGTACGCCTACAGTGCCGCTGACTTCTCCACAGATCACATGCTACCAGACTTGGATTTCGCCAAGAACCACGCCGGCCGCCCAGATGTGGCCATGTTTGACTTCACCTGCATGCACAGGGCAGAGAACGCCTCTCTGGTGAAGGAGAGGAAGGGCAAGAAACTGCTCCTCGCGCTGGTGGGAGACTCTCTAGTAGAGGTGTGTGAAGAGAGTGGTAATGAAGGCAAATCCTACAAGCAGGGGGGCACATAAGAAATAAATGAATAAACCTCACTCTTGTCGGTCAGCTCGACTCGCTCTCTCTCACGTGATTAAATGAAATCTGATTTGCGCGCGACGTTCAGTTTTAATTGTCTGTTGTCTTAGCAAACTAAATGATTTTTGTGGTTATAAAAAAACAACTAAACGATGGTGTGACGGGGGCCAAGTGATGTAACCGGTGATGGGCTTAACGCCGGTATCACCGCCAACACTTTCTTTCGTGGCAAGTCTACTGTATTTGTGTTTAAAACTCCTTTTTATTTTAAAATATAATAGTATTATCTCATTTTATTATTTTTATTTATTTTTTGACTAAATACAATGCAATGCAATAATATTATCACTTTTAATGTATTTTTTTTTGTTATATTTAAGGACTTTTAGGGAAAAAAACTTTCACAATTTCCGACCTATATATT
>JAUMHG010000072.1:15993835-16011705 GCA_032359395.1 Enteromius anoplus
GCTGTGAAAACAAGAACTCGCGCGTGCGCGGCACTACCAGAGACTCGCTAAGGTTTGTCCAAGAAGTCGCTAGATTTTTCGCTTGTCGCTTTTTTGGAAAAATGTCACCAAAGGTGTCTGAAAAGTCGCTAAATCTAGCGACAAAGTCGCTAAGTTGGCAACACTGTCTCCAGTGTAATCGATCCGCCGAAACTCATCCAGTGAGAAACGTTCAGCGGTTCAAAAATAAGTGCGATTAACTGTGTTAAAAAACTTAACGCGTTATTTTTTGTGTAATTAATTTATCTAAATTAACGCGTTAAAGTCCCGGCCTTAAAAATTATTATTTTATTGTAAACACTGTTTAAGCAGAACAACAGTAAAACGGTATAATGGCCATCAATTAACTAAATCATCAGCTAAATGTTTAGTTTTTTTATATTTAAACTTTATTTTAAATACTTTTATTTGTTTGTTTTGTTTATTTATTTTATTTATTGATTTTAAAATATTTAATATTATTGTTATTTATTTTCTGTAGCCGTTTTGGCCCCTGGGTACCGGCATTGCTCGTGGTTTCCTGGCTGCGCTTGACACCGCATGGATGGTCAGGAGTTGGGGAAAAGGTGTACGACCTCTAGAGTTGTTGGCAGAGAGGTATTTACCATTTTTGCACCATTTATAATGTATTTCAAATAAATTTATCAAAGAAGGAATCCTGGGGGAAAAAGTATCACATGGATCTGAAGAAGCACAACTGTTTTCAACAGTGACTAATTACAAGAAAAGTTTCTTGAGCAGAATGATTTCTGAAGTGTCATGTGACACAGAAAGCCTCTGTGATAATAATTTGCACCAGATGAATAAATTCTATTTCAAATACATTAAAATAGAAAACAGTTATTTCAACTTCTTGATTCTTAATAATACTTATTTAAAAAAAAAAAAACTTAGCCACCCCGAGCTTATGCGCTGTGGGTATCAATTTAAAAGCATATAAAATGCATGTATGATGCCGTTGATGTTGTGTGTGTCTTTTGCAGGGAGAGCGTGTATCAGTTACTCTCTCAAACGACTCCAGAAAACACCAGCAAGAACTACGTCGCCTACAGCCTCGATCCGACCACACGCTACCCGAACGTCAACCTGTCCTCTATCAGACCCCTGCAGGTCAAACACACAGTCCTAGACGCGCACTAACACACTAGCAATGGAAGAGTTCTTAATCATCATAGAGTTCTTAATGAATGTTTGTTTTCAATTTAAAGATCAAGCGTCTATATGACAATGAAGATGGTAAGGCCAACAAACAGATGAAGCCCATCATAAAAACTAAACCTAAAAAAGGTAATTGCCATACAACAGCCAAACCTTAACTTACATAAACTTACTATTTTTGTGTGTGTGTGTGTGTGTATGAAGTATGTATTAATTTGGTGTTTATGTGTTACTGTATTTATGTATGTATGAATGTATGTATGTGTGTGTGTGTGTGTGTGTGTGTGTATAAATATTTATGAGTGTGTGTGTATATGCAATATTTTATCATTATATATCCATTAACATCTCCAAAATGAACACACTCAGACTTTACAGTGAAGTGATGAACTGATTGTTGTTTAGACTCAATGAGGCGTCTGGAGGATCTGCTGTCCTGGTGTCAGAAGAACACAGCGGGGTATGAACATGTGAAGGTGAAAGACCTGAGTGAGTCCTGGAGGTCCGGGATGGCTCTCTGCTCTCTCATCCACAGCTTCAGACCTGAACTCATGTAAGATCACCTTAACCACGGCAAACAAGGAGATTAATGTCTGTTTAAACGTGTAGAGCTCAGTTTTGCTGTGAAAGGTTCTTGCGACATACAGAAAGATTAAGGACAATACATTATTGATTTAGTTTCATTTTTATAACTTTTATTCATATATATGGATGGATAGATACTGTAGATAGACCTATTATAACTGCAGCAGTATGCAAATGATATTCATGTTTTCCTCTCTTTCAGTGACATGTCTTGTCTGGATGAATATAACATCACTGCGAACAATAAATTGGCCTTTGACCTGATGGAGAGAGAGTTTGGCATCGCTCCAGTTATGCGTGCCAGCGAAATGACCACCTGCGGGAAGATTGACCAGCTGTCTATGGTGGTCTACCTCACACAGATACGCACTGCTCTCACTGAGAAACACACACCAGCAGGTAATCAAGGCCGTTTCTGGAGAGCAATTATAGCTTTAAAATACACTTTTACTGATTATCTGGAAAAAAAATGTCGAACAATTCATTGATTGTATGTGCGCCGCTTTTTCAGTCTCGGTAGCATGTATCAACATGGTTATGGTTGTGACAATTTGTGTGAATAACTTTGTTTCAATGCATGAACAATATGAAAATTCACGGGGAGGAAAAAATAATTTTCAGATGATCTAACAGAAAGTGGCTGATGATTATCTTAGCACACACAACAGCGCCTGAAATCAGGTTTGCTGTCTCTTTAAGACCCCTTCCCAGCATGCACCGCTGTGAATGGGCAGTATTCTGCTGTAGTCTGACAGCAGCGGCTGCAGCAGCAAATGCACTCGGCCGGGAAGAAATCAGCAGCTTCTAGGCGATTGGGTGGGAGTGGATCTCAGTCCAGGCTCGACACGCAGCACTCGGAGACGGATTACAAAACGCCATCTGCAGAAGAGCTGTCAGACAGGGACTGAGCGTTGAGTTTGGGAGGGGATCTCACACAGATGTGCTCCAGGTTGAGCTGTCACTCACGCAGGCTGTGGATGTGTGTATTCTGGGGAAGGGGGTGGGATCCGATGCAGCTCATCTCAAACACACCACTGCAAACCGCAGATTGAATGTGACCACTCGTATTTGTTCCGCTTTAAAGGGTAGGAAGTTGTTTTATTGCATCTTATTATTTATTTGTGCAATTAATTTCTTTTACTTTGCATTCATTTTGTATGTAGTGCTGATTTGATTCAGCTTATTGCATCTAAAATGCACAGTTTATGTAAGGTTGTTCTGGATTATGAAAGAGATTATAAGTGAAGCTATTCTTGTTCAATAATGCGTTTGTGATACGGTTAATGATGATCAGGATTTGAAGATATTTTAAGCATGTTGAATTTACAATTCACAATGTTTGCACAATATTTATTTTAAATTTGATTTATTGTATTTTTAAATAATTGATTATTAAAAGTAAGAATACTGTTACATTTTTTTTCTTATCTAGATGTAAAATACAATGTTTTTTTTTACAGTATTTCTATTTTTAACTGTATTATAAATGTATTTTGATTTTGTTTATATTAAGCTATTTATTAAGTGTAAATATTTTGTGTTATTGCTTTAATAAAAAAACACTGTAATATAATAGTGTAATAATTTTTGGGTTTAGATTTTTGTTTGTTTTTCATAAATATTTAAAAATACGCCTTTCAGATATTTAAGGTCTTTTTAAAATGTTTAATTTATTTGTAGTTTTTATTTGTTTTTATATTAAATGTATTATTATTGTGTTTTATTGTTATATATATATATATATATATATATTAATTATTGTTATTCCACTGCTTGTTGAATTATGCAAAGTGTTTTGCTGCAATATGAAAAGCTTAAATAATAGATTAAATTACAGAGGTTTTGGACAGGTTTTACATGATGTTTTTTTATGATTGTTGGTCTTTTTTTTTTTTTTTTTTACTTTTTTATTTCTTTGTATTTTGCATCATTTGCTTGCGTCTCACTATTTTCGCTGTGCTTCGTTGTCTTCCTCAGAACGCTCCAACAGCCTCTCGCCCACCGACAAGACCCTCTCGCTGTCCAGAACCCGCTCTGTAGCCTTCTTCCTCAACACACTAAAGCGCAACTCCATCCAGAGACGCAAGGTACGCAAACGCCTGCCTGTTATCCTCCCAAACTAACCCTGTATTGTTAACATTGTGGCAGCGATGCCGGTCAAAGGTCATGTGTAGTGTGTTGTGTTAAATAGAGCATGAAGCCATGTGCAATCTCTGTCGTAACAAACCACAACTAAACGCCTCCGTTACACACACAGCTGTTGCCAAAGCTAATTACTAGGAAGTTAAACGAATGATGAGAGGACGAGACAAAAGGGATGCTGTAGTTTGTGGTGCAGGATAACGGTGAAATCATTGTTTATTTCTGTCGTTCTGCTGTCGCCACGTTATGTAACCGGAGCTGTAAATGAGATCATGTGACTCGTGTCTCTCAGGACCGGCTGGCTTCGGAGAAAGGACCAAGAGAGCAAAAGATGAAGGAGAAAGAGGAGGAGAAGAATGTGAAAGAGGAAAAAGAAAGTGGTGAAATCTCTAGTTTCTCAAGCAAACGGTGCAGTAGTGTTGTTGCAATGAAGGTAACGCCTGTTATGGGTGAAGAACGATATATTCTGCTGTTATTTCTGATTAAATGCAATAAATGATGCCGAGACCTGTAGATAGGGGTGGCTTAGATATATAGCAGATTTCAAATGCCTTTTAGTATAAAAAATATTTGTTTTTGCATTAATGTTTTTAGTAATAAAAAAAAAGAAGTCTTTTAATGCACTTCTTCATATATGCTCCTTATATGTGTAGTATCTCAAACTTTGTCTAATTGTGCAGCCTGCGGTGCCTGCGGAGCCCATGGCCTCATCAGAGACTTGCAGCAGTGAGCTCTGTTATTTCTGCTGCAAGCATCTATACGTGCTGGAGAGAGGAAGCGCTGAGGGAAAGTTCTTCCATCGCAGTTGTTTCAACTGTTATCAGTGCGGCTCTACTCTGCGGCAGGGCGGATACACTTTCCACTCCGACACGGGTAAGCCTGGGATACATGGTCATGCCAAAAAGCCTGATATAAATTTTCATTTATTTAATTTTATTTATTTTAATTTTATTATATATATTTTTATATAAAAATACTTTATTTTTATTATGATTTTATACTTTATATTTTATACTTTATTAAACTTCATTTATTTAGCTATATTATACATCATTTAATTTTTTTTAACTTTTATTATGCTTTTTTATTTACCTTTTAAAAAATATTGAATACACTTCATATTTAATTTTTTATTGTCATTTTTTTTTATTTTTCTTCATTTTATTTTACCTTCTACTGTTTTTACTTTATTATGCTTTATTTTTATTTACTTTTTAATATTAAGTATACTTCATTTTATTTTACTTTATTATACATTATTTTATTTATATTTTATTTTCTATTATTATTTTATTTTATTTTCCTTAATTTCATTTTACCTTATTATACTTAATTGTATTTTACTTTATTATTTTATGTTATTTTATTGTACTTTTTATTTTATTATTATTATTTTTATTATTAATGTTTAATGTTTTTATTTTATTTTTGTAGATCAATAAGTAACAGCAGGTTAAATTAGGCCTAAATACAGTATAGAATTTTCCATAATTTCGGAATGACATTATTTCAGTATTAATATTTTTTCGTATGTTACATAATTAAATCTATTTTATTATTTATCAGGCACTTGTCTCTCATCTGCTGTCATAAGGACTGAAACATCTTGATGTTATATAAATTATTGCATAAGCTTTTAAAGCTATTCATAACTTGCACAGTGTGGAATGCTGTTCTAATTATTACAGCACATGTAAATTACAATCAACCACCTATGCAGCCCTTCAAAAACAGCCCTTCTAAAATGATTCTGCTTGTGGGCCTTGTTCAATAATTTACCCCTTGTCTGAAAAAGCATGTACATCAGTGCTACAGCCCTTGCTATTAACCTGCTGAATTTGATTTGTCTTCAGGGAGGTTCTACTGTGAGCTGCACTCAGCGGCTGAGGAAGAGGAGGGTGATGAAGGTCACAGAGGCTCACAGGTATGAATCACATCAGAGCTAATCAGACGCTTGATTGCCTCTTATTTACTGTCGGATCTCTTGTGAGAGGATACTGGGAAGGATATTGCTCTGAGAGTGTAGGGAGCATAATAACTTTCATTACTAAGCCATAGTTCACTTGCACAAAAATATATATGACATTGATTTTTAACTTTTAATCATGTGTCAGATGAAAATATGTGTTATTCATGATCATAGTGCAAGCTTTAAGAGTTTGGTCGATGTGAGTTTTGTCAAATATCTTATAAGGCATTCAGCTACTTCTTATGAAACAACATGATATGACGAGAACTAATGTGGGTCAGCTGCAGCGTCAGGGAAAACATTTCCTCTCCTGCTCTTGTGCAGAATGGTGTTTAACGCTGTGAATCTGTGTGAAGAGGGCGTCTGTGGGATTGGTCAGAAGACTCCTCAGAGCTGAGCTGATTTTTTGTGAGCTGCTGATGTTTTTTGCAGTCACTTTTCATTGCAACCTATTCAGCTGTATGATTTAAAGACGAGCCGTTTTAGTACTGGTGGTTTTAAAGAGCATAATGCTGTCGTTGTACTTACTTGATGTGCATTATTGTGTTAAGGTGTGGTCTAGGGGTTGTGTTATATTGATAAAAATCATATTAGGATCTTGATAGTTTGGCTTTTTCTTTCAATAATGATAATTAAACAATATTTTGCTGAGTGCGGGTGCATTAGTTTGTTCACCCCAAAATGATAATTCTGCCATTAATTACTAACCCTCATGTCTTTCCAAACCCACGAGAACTTTGTTCATCTTCTGAACACAAATGAAGATAGTTTTGATGATATCAGAGAGCCTCCATAGACAGCAACACAACTGAAATGATCCCAGATCCAGAAACGTTTTCTTGGGCAAAGAAATGAATTAATGACAGAATTTTCATTTTGGTGGAGTAACCCTGTCCTGGATAAATAAATATGACACTTAAACTGCCAATAGGTGCCAACAAGTCCCTGAATCAGTCATTCAAACCATTTAAAATGGCTTATTCATTTAAAACAAAGCCAGTGACTGTCATTATGAACGGATCATTGAATCATTGACTCAAATGATTTGTTCGGAAGCAAAACAAACAGCGCAGTGTTGTTATGAGTTATTCAGTTCTGACTCTTTTTCTTGTAGCAGCTCAATATTGAGTTGTTTGTTGCACTATATTTTAAAAATATATTAAAATAGAGCACTTTAAATTGCAGTAATATTTCCCTGTTTTTATTGTATTTTGGATCAAATAAATGCAGTCTTGATAACCAGAAGTGACTTTCAAGGACCATAAACCTTTGAAGTGTATTTTGAATTGCTCTGAAATGTCATGATAGCGTTATGTTTTTTATTATTCTAGAATCAAATCGAAAATGGCCTTAATGAGAAGGATCAACAGAACAGTGTTGAAACAGTAGAGATTACATCCCCACCTCCACACGTCTCCGTAAGACGGAAGGGCTCGTACAAGATCTCCGTCGACCCGGACTTTGAAGAATCGACTGAGTGTCTCGCTCCCACAGACCAACCTCCATCCAGCAAACCCTCGGAGCTCAATCCAGAGAGCACAGGCATCGAGAACCACCTAAATAACAGCAGTGCTTCCGTTCCAGTGCCGGCCCCTCGGCCGTCCAGAGCTCCGCTCCCTAAGCCTCGCACGGTCCATAACGTGGTGCCTCAAGCCTCAAATACCCCCGAGGAACCAGAGGAGTCCAAATCCAAACCGTCGCTGCGTAAACTTCAGCTGAGCGAAGAGGAGAAGGCCGAGCTGCTCAGCCAGGATTCAGACACGGAGACGCCCGCCTCGTCCTCCGCCGCCTCCACCTCCTCTTCCTCCAAGCAGCAGGAAGGAGGCGAGGAGGAGGGCTACTGGAGCGGAGGCACCGCCACCGGGATGAGCTTGAGGGAGCAGCGCAACCGCCGCTGCATGAGGAGGAAGAGCGAACCGCCATCTTCTGCACACGCGCAGCACGGCAAGATGCGCTCCAGGTTTTCCCCCTGGAATCTGTCCTCCCCTCGACTGCAGCAGCGCTTCAGCGTCCTCAGAGTCGCACCTTCAGGTTAGGACTCAACATTTATGGCAGTCAAGGCAACTTTATAGACCGCATGTTGTTTCCAAAGCTTAAAAGCATTAACAGGCAGGACTTTCGGTTAAACAACAACAGGTTGACTCTGTTAAGCAGCATTATTATTATTATTAACGATATTATGTCTAAACATGAAAAAAGACTACTATTGTTATTTAACTGTAAGATAAGAATAATATTTAATATTAGTTCTGTCGAGTGATTCATCTCGATTAATCACATCCGAAATAAGGTTTTGTTTATGTGTGTGTGTGGTGTGTATTTATTATGTATATTAACACACACAGTCTATATTTCAAAAATATTTACATCTATATATTTATATTCTTTCTTGTGTTGACCATTTGAATTTTGTTTACAGAGTGTTATGTATACAAATATCTTTTAGTACTGAACGTCTCTAGAATCATTTTTAACAGCTGATTTTGCTCTGATTTTCATTAGAACATGCTCAACTAGACAATTATGTATCAGAAGATGATAATGAAGAAGGTGCTGACGATGACGAAGAGGAGAATGAAGAGGATCTTCAAGGAGAAGACCATATATTGGATTGCAAGGTGAGATTATGTTCAAATTAGCATAACAAAACGTGTAGGTCCGGTCCTTGATTCTGATTGGTTGAGCCGTGTTCAAAGCTGTTGTTTACATCTGTGTATTGCTCAGCAACCACAACTGTTTCCTAAGTATTACACTGTTAGAATAATGTTTTTATTAATATCATTACATGTTATTTGCTTGGTTTATTTAGTGAAACCTTGGTCATTGTTCCCTTGATAAAAAATTAGTATTGGGATTAAATATGTCATATAATCATTTAGTGATTTATATAACACATGTCACTATTAAAATTATATATATATAATAATAATTATGCAAAATACAAATGCTAATATTAAACCAAATAAAAAATATAAATTTTATAGTGAAAAAATAATGTTTATATAAATAAAAATGCTTATTTTCTGGCTTTTTTTATGAGGGTGACTCAGGATTGTGTGTTCTGTGTTCAGGGGGCTGATTTAGATTTTTCTGAGTCAGAGAAACGTGACCTAAAGAGGATGAAAACTCTGGAGCGAAAAGCAAGGATGAGTGAAATCCAACGCTTCCACAAAGCTCAGGTGAGCAAGATCACTCCTCCACGACCACAGAAGAAGTCTGAAACTGTGGAGATCGTTTTAAATATATGCAGTAAGGTCCATTATTAAACAGTAATGCATTATTCCTCATTGCTCTATTGGTCTATTGAATAACTGTAACTGACACAACTTTTAAGTTTAAGTAGTAGTAGTGAATGTTGACCTTAACTAAGATTGAGAAATGTTGTTTTTGTTAGTTCTCGTTAACTGAAGTGTGACCAAGAAATGAAACATTAGCATCAATTTCTATCAAGTGTCTGATTTTCATTCTTGTTTGGTCATGCTGTCCTGGTTGTGCCGCCCCCACAGACGATTCAGAGACGCCTGGAGGAGATAGAAGTGACCTTTAAAGAGCTGGAGGAGAAGGGAGTGGAGCTGGAGAGAGCTTTGAGAGGAGAGGCTGGTATGTCGTCTCATCTATCTACAGAAAACCACATTCACTGCTAATGACTTTACTTCATCATATTCTACAGCAGTCAGACTCACACTGAAACCCTCGCTAACCCTCATAGCGCTGACAAGTCGATTAAATCTGAACGTAAAGAAATTCATAGGCAGGCAAAAATATAACAAATTAATTTCCGATTGAGTTTAAATGAGTCTATCCGTCTATTAATATAATGATGAGAATATGAAAACCTAATTTGTCATAATTATAATAATAGTGCTGGGCACTGATTAATCTGGATTAATCGCATCCAAAATAAAATATTTTGTTCACTTAATATATGTGTGTGTACTGTGTATATGTATTATGTTTATTTAAATACACACACATGCATGTGTATATATATATATATATAAAAAAGTCTTTATACATGTAAAATTTATATATTAAGTGTATTTATATGTAAAATAAGTAATATCAATATAAATAGATCAATTGTAAATATTTTTAAAATATATTCTGTATGTGTTTGTCTTTTATATAATAATTATACACCGTACACACACATTTATTAAATAAATAAACAACTTTTGTTAAGGTTACAATTAATTGTGATCATTGAATTATTTCCGGCTAGCTATAGCTGCATGTGGTCTAACAAATAAAATAAAATAAATATCTATAATAAAATATATAATATTAAATATGTCTGATTGGTTTAAATTATTTAATATAATTAATTAGAAACTTTTTTTATTATTTTTAAATGAATTTATCATGATTATCATATATTTTTTAATTATTGAATTTGAAATGAATTATAAATAGTCCGTCTGATAATGAAGTCATAAGCTTAATGTAAATGATAGAATTAAATTATTATTAGAATTATTATTATTACTGTTGTTGTTATCTAGCTGCCAGTGTTTATATATAATAAAGTGTCTAATTTTGTAATTTCCATTTATCATTTATTTCCATTCCAGCGTTCAACAGATGTATTTGTAACATAAGACATATATTTTTTTTCCCAACAATGTTTATTAGTTCTTTTCACAAGTAACTTAATACAAAAAATTAACACTTGCATTTGATTTATTTGTTGCATAAGAACAAGATCAATTTAAAAGTTCTTTTGTGTCCAGCATGCATGGAGACTTCAATACTGTTTTGTAAGCATCCCAGAATGCACTTGAGTGAAGCCAAAGGGTGTGGAAGTGTGTCGGTGATCCTGTTTTAACTCTGTTTTAGGTTCAGACCCTGAAACGATTGATCAGTGGATTGATCTGGTCCAGGAGAAGAACAACCTGCTCTCGGAGGAGTCGGATCTCATGGTTGCGTAAGTCTAAACACTGTGATAAAGCAATCATGTCTGCATTACTACAATTAGTATTAGGGAGCTCAATAGCAGTTATTGCTCCAAGTGCATCGTCTATTTTTGCTTGTGTTGAAGAAAAACCTCAAGCCTCCCTGAAAGCCAGCTCGTCGTCTTGTTGCCCCTGGCAACCTCTTTCTTCTGCCTGTCTTTGACGAGCGCTAATGCTTAAGATGAATGCTTAGAGTGGCCTCATTTATTTAACCCACCGCTTTGCATGCATTTAGCATATATTGTGCACAATCGGATCCTCTATGCAGAAACTAAATTACAGGCTGTGCTTACAGCAGCAGAATATATTTGTGTGATTCTGGTTTTGTGTTTCAAAGGTCTCGACAGCTGGAGCTGGAAGACAAACAGAGCATGTTAGAGATGGAGCTGCGGAGATACATGGAAATGGATGGTGCGAAATGAAAACACATTCTGACAAATGAGTTTGCTAATATTACAGCTTTCTGAATAGTATTATTTGTCCTTATATACTCATCAAATTCAAATTTTAACTTAAAGAAATTTGATTTTATTCAGATTCATATTTGTCAGATTTTAATTGCTAATAATAATAATAACACAAATTTAAAAAGGCAAGAAATAAAATGACTAGTTTAAATTTGCTAAAATCCATGTTAAATATTTCTAATTGATTTGAACAATTTCATTTCAATATTTTAAAATCAGAAGAAACTTATTTTTAATATCAAAATACAGTGTTCTCTTTATATAATACTTATTAAAATAGTCATGGCAATTAATATGAGGTCATGAAAGTGCTGTGTATATTTAATAATAGTAATAAGAATAATTAAAATAATAGAAGTTGTTGTTGTTATTATTGTTGTTGTTTTTCTCCTTCAACACTATGAAACAAAAAATAAATAAACTGTGCATATATAATGTTCATTAAGTTAATTATGTATTAAGTAGATTATGTATTATGTATCAAGTATTTTTTAAATAATTTAAGTAGTTATTTATAATAATAATAATAATAATAATAATAATAATATACATTTTTGTTGTTTGGCTGTGGCTTATGCTCCAACACAAAAAAAGCCAAAAATAAATATTTTGTTTTTAATGTTTATATTATTACATATAAGTAATTTAATAATGTACAATTATCTAATAAAATAAATAAATATATATATATGTATATATATATATGTGTATATATGTATGTATATATAAATATATATGTATATATATGTGTATATGTGTGTGTGTCTGTGTATAATGTGTAATTATAGATTTTATATATATATAACGTGTAATATATAAATTATTATTAAATAATATAAATATAAATAATATAATATAATTTATTATATAATAACAAAAAATAATAATATTAATTTTGTAATATTAAATAGTTTTAAGTATTTAAATAGGTTCATATTAAAATGAAATTAAAGTTGGAGTATTTAAATTAGGGTTATTATTACATTATTATTATTATGTGAACATATCCACACATGCATTAATGGGTTTCAATGTTCTTGTGCATGTAGACTCTGAGAAAAGCCCCGAGCAGCGAGAACACGAGAACCAGATCCTGCAGGAGATGCTGGACGTGGTGGACATGAGGGACTCACTGGTGGCCTTCCTGGAGGAGAAGAGGCTGAAGGAAGTCAATGATGAACTTCTGGGGAACTCGGTGCTGGAGGCCAAGAGACATTCAGTCGCCGCATCCCAGGTGCTCTGGGAGTGAGACGCTGTTTCTGAATGCCACAACACCTTAACAGAGTAGTTCACCGTAAAGCTCATCATTTACCCATCCTCATGCCTCTACAAACAATCTGGGACTTGTGGAAAACAAAAGGGAAAAGTTGCACGATGTTCTCTTTTCCACACAATAAAGGTCTGGCAAACATCTAGATTCTAAAAAGACAAAAAGCACCATTAAATCATCATGAAAGTAGTCCTTGAAGCCACATGATCAATGGGACGTTTTATTAGGCTGATTTATTGGTTTTAGAGGTTGCTTTCTGCCTCAAATCCCAACTCTGTTTACTTTCAGTGATGCCAAAAATATAACGCTTCTCATGTGCCTCTTAACCAGTTTTGCAGTGCTTCAGATTTTCAGTCAACCTTGACTTGGTGTCATTTTTGAGCCTCGGTAGCTCACCGTTTACTTTTATAGCTTAGAAAGTAAGTCAAAATGCACTCATTGAAAGAAACAATACACGTTTGCATTGACAAGAGGGTGAATAAATGATGGCAGGTTATTTATTTCTGGGTGAGCTGTCTCTTTAAAGACTCGCTTCTGTCACACAATAGTAACAAACCCAATGACTCGCAGGCACAAACTTGGCGCATACATTGCACATCTTTGTGCAGAGACTCTGCTCTTGAAAACCAAAGAGTTTACCGCATCTGGGCACAGATTTATGACGCTGAAGATTTGGAAACCAGTGGCAGCCGCTACGGCCTCGCTCCAACAGACACCGGCTTTTAAATGGATACATCCGTCCCAGCCTTCACTGCCCGGACACGGCCTTCAAACCAACTCTTCCGCTCAAACACATGGACTTTGGGGCAGATTGTGTTGCATCTCGCATTTTTATAAGAGTCTATCAAGGTCACATATGTTCTAGATATCAAAGTTATTAAAGCTCGTTTCTGACACACGTTTTTCTCTCACAATTCTGACTTTCCAAAGAGCAAAAAACTCTGGCTAGGAAAGGTAAACGCGACTATCTCACAGTTCCAAATGTTTTATCGGGAAGCGTAGTCAGAATTCTACGATTTAAAAAGGCGGTACTTTTGGTCTCAGAATTCTAATTTGGAATTTAGAACTCTGAGATGAACTTGTGATTGTAAGAAGAAGAAGAAGAAAAAAGAGTCCGAATTGTGAAATTAAAAAGTTGCGGTTTAACTTTTATTTGTTATTCTGTGGCAGAAATAAGCTTCCATACAAAATATCCTCATTAAAAGAGATTATATAAAGGTATTTACATATTTATGATGCCAGTATCATGTCTTAAACAGCACTTGCATTGTATAATTATTGAGTATATAGTACAGCTTTGCAGCAAAAGAGTCAATATCACAAGGAGCTTTTGTGCCATGTGCAATTGTTTTAGTTTTTTTCTTGTAGGTGATTGTATTTTGTTATTCTTCTGAAATCCACATTGTTATTATAATTTATTGTTTTGATATTTTCTGCACGATTATGGTTTTGACTCTCAGGGGTACATCTGCCTGGACCGCTTTCCATTTCTATATTTCTGATGTCGTATATATGCGTATCATTGTTTGAAACCGTTAGTACGATGTGTAATACTCGTTCGTTGGATTCATTTGGGCAGACATGAAGAAGCAGAAAGCCTGCATTCCTTTGTTGTCTGAAATTGCCACAGAGAATTATAACTTGGTCTTTTTTTTTTCTTGTGTTGATAAAGTGGTTTTCGTTTTTGAGCACTGAGAATAATTAGCAGCATTAATTCTTGTCCGAGAGGGATTTTGTGCTCGTGTTTTGGGAACAGTGGTGTGATATTTGCGGTTTGCTTTTTGGTCCCTGGTTGTATTTCTTTTCTTTAAATATGTTCACATACACACACAGCAGAGGCTTCTTTTCTATGGGGACGGTAATTCACTCAATATGCTAATAAAATATCTAGCACTTTATGTTTGGTTTCAGCGCTGTGGAAATGGCCTTGATTTACATCAGAAACAGATTTTGAGCATTGACGTCAGGGCTGCTTTTATTCGACAGTGTATGTGAAACATTGGAACACCTTTCGAGCTGAAATGAGCATGTTTTCACATGACCTCACTGTATTTGTATGTATAGTATAAGGTGCTATACTACGGGTTGGATATTACTATGCTTTTTTTACACATACTACAACATTCGTCTGCTAATGTACTGGTATGAAATCTGCAGAAATGGAGACGTAACTACATTGCTGTGTCAGAAAATGTCTTTTCTGTAATTGCCCTTTTTGCTCTAGTAGTCTGTTGTAGCTTTCAAGTGTTGTGAGGTTTTTTTTTAAAGAAAAGGTGCATCCCGCCACTAGAGGGCCTCCTTCATCAGTGAGTGGATTCACAAGGACCAGGACAAGGTTTGATTTTAACATTGGTGGAGACAAAACCAGAGACATGCTGTAAATCTAATGGCTTTAAATTAGTGCTGGCAAACGATTGATCACATCCAAAATAAAAAAATTAATAAAAATGTCTTTCCGTAATATATGTTAAATTATCTGAATAATAATGATTGAAATTATATATATTATATATTAGGCCTATATGTGTTTACATGCACACATGTAAACCGTAACGTTTATTTAGGATGTGATTAATTGTTTGACAGCACTAATTTATTCAAAGTTGATCCTAAAACATTCAAAACTGCGTCTTTTATTTACATTTTGCTGCACCAAATAGTTTTAACCATGGTATTTATTGTAAAACTGGTTTAACAAATACAAAAAAAAAAAAAAAAACGTAGTTGCTGTAGCCTACTTTTAATTAAACTATGATTAATTTTCTTAACTCATTTGTACCTGTGTATCTTCTTTCATTCTTTTGTTTTTAAAACTGTACTGCCTTGGTTTGATGTTTTGTACTGTTTCATAAAAGATGTTTCAGGATGGGCTCAGAATAGAGTTACACTTCTGAAGACCCGTCTGTCACAGAGCTCCGTGGTGAATAAAGTCCTCCTGTAGCGAATCCAGGCGCTTTTGTATGATAAATATCCATATTTTAAACTTAAAAAGCACTTTTCATTCATGTCTGCTGTCTGTGGAAACCGGAAGCAGTCCGGGCGGATGACGTGAGACACATTGTGTTGCATGATTAGTGACGAGTACAGAGAGAAACAAAACAAAACACCAGCCATGAATGAGAAGCACAAACCGAGGATTTGTAAAGAAAGAGTGTAGATATAAGCCAAGACGAGACTGGATTTCCTTTGCTAAAGAAAGGAAACATTGTTTCCTTTGAAACTACATTTCCCAGGGGCGCTCGCGCGATGTATACATCCACCAGGACGGCTTCCGGTTTCAATATACCGCAGACCTGAGAGAAAAGTGCTATGAAGTTTGAAATATGGATATTTAGCATACAAAAAATGCATAATTCCCTACAGGAGGACTTTATTGACCCCCTGGAGCCGTGTGAGGGAGGTTTTTATCACGAATAGGCACACGCAGACTAGTTTGTTGGAGTCTGTGGCGTTTGTCTGTGTGGTTTGAATTGGCCTTATCATCCATTTACACCCATTCAAAGACTTTTTTTTATTATAACTCAGATTGGATTCGTCTGAAAGAAGAAAGTCACATACACCTAGGATGCTTTAAAAGACAGGGTCATTATTGGGTGAACTATCCCCTTAAACCATCCGCCTGGTCTTGGATCCACTGACCTCAGATGGCTGATGGGAACTGAAACAGGTAACTGGTTTAAAAGCAGCACACGCTGCCGAGCCACACACGGTCAAGTGAGATAGAGTTCGCTTTACATCAGGATCATAAAAGTTCTTCAGAGTTGTCCCAAGACAGGAATAGGTATTGTTTTTGATTTAGGACAACTTTGATGAAAGGTTGTGATCCACTTCGAATGTTGACTACTGTAGTCTTAGGTCAGATTTACTCCCGCAGTTATCTGTCTTCATCCGTGAGTACAGATCCATCTGTGTGCTGCTCAATCAAGAGCTCTTCTGCAGCACAACAGATGCTCGTTTGATTTGATGAGCATGTGCCTGCTTCTCAGTCAAGGCTTTTTAATCACTGATACATTTTAAATTACATTTGCTGATCCTTCTCCAGAGCATCAATTTTATTTGAGAAAGACAGAGAGAGAGAGAGAGGAAACTGATTATAAAATAGTCTGTTTCGAAGCTTTTGGACACAATCTAATGTTCAAAAATAAGTAATTTTTTCTAATTAAAGTGCCCCTATTATGCCATTTTAAAGGTGGCTAATATTTTTTTATGAGTTTATGTGTATGCGAGGTCAAATAACACTTTAGTTTCTCCAAAAATGTATTTAATTTTACCCCGTTTCTAAATGATTCATTAACGACTCGTGTGAAGCAGTTTCGAAGACTCAGTTTCTCTAAACCCCTCCCTCCTGTGATCCCTCACTGCTGTGATTGGTCAGATGATGCAGTCCTTTATGATTGGTCTACCCCTACAGCATGTGTCGGAAAACAAAACGGCCATTACCATAACTGAATGACAGCCCAGGATACAGCGTCTTCTTGACATGATGTAATCCATGCGGAAATTGTACTGTTTGGGGGCGGGGCAAGTTGTTTGCGACATGGAACGTGGGCGGACATTATGCAAATGTTACTTAGTGATGTGGATCAGTAACCGAGAAACATTCCAATTGCTGACGACTCGTTTAAGTGAATGTGAGCCGACTTTTTTTTTTGATAGACAATAACTTTATTAATCGTGCACTGTCAGCGTCAAAACTTTGCAGATAGTTTATGTTCACATACAGCTACATGACACACTGCATGAATATTATGTTTAAAAAGGCGTAATAGGGGCACTTTAAACCTCACACATATACTTTTTTTTTACTTTAACTTCTGTATAACTTTATATAAAGATAATTGTCAACTGTGTTATACAATAAATTTCTAAAACCCCTTTTTAAGCAAAATGTGTGTAAAATGGCTATATTTTTTACAATGCATCTATAATATGCATCTACTTTGCATATTTATGTGTTTTTGGGGCAACATTTAATGAACAAATAAGTGTGTATAAAGATTATATTTTTTTTCTGCTTTAAAACCTCATAACATTGTTCTGAGACAAATATATAAATATATATATATACAAACCGGATTCCAAAAAAGTTGGGACACTAAACAAATTGTTAATAAAAACTGAATGCAATGATGTGGAGATGGCAAATGTCAATATTTTATTCAGAATAGAACGTAGATGACAAATCAAAAGTTTAATCCGAGAAAATGTATAATTTTAAAGGAAAAATATGTTGATTCAAAATTTCACGGTGTCAACAAATCCCAAAAAAGTTGGGACAAGTAGCAATA
>JAUMHG010000072.1:16027583-16044847 GCA_032359395.1 Enteromius anoplus
TTATACCTTGAGTAACAATATACACACTTTAGGTACTAATATTCATACTTTGAGCACCAATATACACACTTTAGGTACTAATATTCATATTTTGAATACAAATATACACACTTTAGGTACTCATATTCATATTTTGAATACCAATATACACACTTTAGGTACTAATATTCATATTTTGAATACCAATATACACACTTTAGATACTAATATTCATACTTTGAGTACTAATACGAGGCTATCGTTGTATTGCATCGGTCTGTAGGTGAATCAAGGGTAAAGCACAGGTTAAGACACCACCAGACCGGAGTGTGTTAATCACGTGGGCAGACAAGTACAGGGATCATAGGCGTCAGGAAACAGCTAACGGGATAGGGACAATAATCTACCAGACATGGCCTGGAATGTGCTGTCTATTGCTTTGATGCAGCTTTTTTTATATACTCAATTATTTTCATGAATTAATAAATGTCTTTACCTTCTGATTGTTTACATTAAAAATTGCTAAAAAAATTTTGTTTATTTGTTTTAGCAAAGTTAAAATGTTATTTGCAAACGAGTCATTAATTAAATATGCACTAAATTTGCATACCTTTCCAGAATGGTAATCTAAACATTTAACATCTGAACATTCCTGTTTCATTTTGCTTACATTAATATATATATATATATATATATATATATATATATATATATAACCACTTAAAAAAGGGCGTATTATTCCTAAAGCAACATAAATATCTAGTTTCAGGCATAAACTAGTGTGTCTAGAGAGCTCTGTCACAACCTGCCCTTGCCTGTGGGTGTTAGTGGCACCAGTGGGGCATTATGGGCCGTAGGGAGTTGAGCACAGTGCTTTCCACTGACAAAAACAACCTGAATTAAACTCCCACAATCCCTCAGCAGGCTTCTATTGGACTTAACACCAATCAGGATGAAGTACGGCGTCTGAAATTGGCTTATATTGGGGAGTCAGTGATTGTGCAATGAAAAAATTGTGTTTTTAAGTATTTCATTGGCAGTTATCTTTGCCTTTGGACACATTCTGTGCACTGACCTTCAGTTTGAGCTTTATTTAGTTTTTATTATTTATTTATTCATGCATTTGATTGAAAACCACATAGTTAATGAATTGAAGACTTTTTAAAGGATTATTCACTCCTGACCCCGGGGTGAAGAAAAACACGCATCTCTGAGCTTTTGCATTCAGTGCAGGAAAATGGCGGTGTGGGAATATGTGTTAGACGCTGGCGGTGTTGGGGAGATGGTTGTTTCGTGCCGCTTCATTTGTGTGTGGGAGGCTGAGATTGATTGTGAGGGGCCATGTGTGATATAGCACTTCTTTTGTAACAGGTGTGAGTCCAAACCATTATGAATTCAGTGCTATATCAAAAACATATACCTACACTGCTTATATTTTAAGAAACAAATGCTATAAAGATTGCATTCAGCTAAAAATAATACATCTTCATGAGATGTACACTCAAAGTACACTAAAGATATATATTTTAATATATATTTTAATATTTATTTAAATCAGTAAATGTAAATAAAATATTTTATAAAGCTAAAAATAACACATTTTAGTACGGTTACGCTCAGATTGCATTGTTTTTCTTTTTCCAGGTGTATTGTATCTTAATATATATTATATTTGATTTAAGCAGCAAATGTCATTTAAAAGGTTTAATACACAAAAATAATACATTTAGTGAGATTTGCGTTTTTATTTTCAAGATATATTATTTTTATATTATTTGAAACAGTTAAAAATAATACATTTAGTGCAGTGTGCACTCAATATAACTATTATTTTCTAAATATATTCTCTTAATATTAAAGATATTAAAGATAATACATTATTGGGATTTATACTCATAAACACTATTAAAGTATCTACAGTATATTCTCTTAATATTTATTTTAATACGTTTTTATTTTATACACTTAAATAGTACATTTAGTCATATTTACATGCAAATGTCATTATTTTTTAAATAATTATTTAAATATGTATTATTAAATAATTGTATACAGTTAAATATAATAGATTTAGTATGATTTATACCCAAAATACACTATTCCCATAATATCTTTTTATATTGTTTGAGAAGTTATATCTTATGCAGGTTTATTTTCTCTGATCTTTTTTAGTAAAAGTGCACACAAAGATTTTCACGATGTAAAATACAGATGGGAACAGTTCAGCTATTAAACACAGATAAGAGTATTACATGAATAATATGTAGATTTGCAGTAGGTAAACCAGTGATAGCACACGTAATCTTAGCAAGCACTAGATAAGACTGTCTTATTTATCCCATCCCAGGCTAATTGTAACCTAGCCTCTTTCCATTGGAGGCCTTACAGTGCCAGCTGACCTGGTTGCAGGCCTGTGTTTATCGATGCACCTGGAAACCGAAGCCATTACTGTTTCCATTGCATAAGGGATTTCAAGTGTAATCTTTATCCCAGGACAGCTATTCCAGGTTACAGCTGAGTAGAAAAAGACCCTTTCTTAAGACTTACCACCAAGAGCTAATGATCCTTTACGTAAATGACCCATTTACAGAATTAGTTTGTGAAATCAAGTTTATTTTTTTCTATTATGGTGCTCTGATTGATTTCTAGGATGTTGCAAAGATGTTCTAGAGTTACTGTCGGTTTGTGATATATAAATATTGTACACACTGTACAATTTATATATATATATATTGATAGAGAGAGAGAGAGAGATTTTATTTCATGTACATACAATATTTATATTCTTATATTTTATACTAAATATATTTAATATACAAACATAACATACTTTACTTAAATATATTTATGCATTTGTCTTTATATGTACATAATAAATATACACAGTATACACACATATGACATATGTAAACAAAAACTTTTATTTTAGACAGCACTATAAAAAACCAAAACCAAAAATGACCCAAAACAAAAGAAAACTGTTGGTTTGTTATAAATTACATTTAATCACTTCTAAAATAAAGAGTTTTTGTTTACATAAAATATGTGTGTACTGTGTATGTTTCTTATCTAAATATAAATACACACAGACAGTATATATATATATATATACACAGAGAAATTTGTTTTACTTGTATATACTGTCTATTCATATATTTATATTCTTATATTTTATATATTTAATATATAAACATATATATTTCTTAATATATGTGCATTTGAATTTATATATACAAAATAAATATATAAAGTATACATATATAAACACAAAAATTTCTTTGGACAGCACTATAAAAAAAACTAAATACCAAAAGCTCATAAACAAAATTAACTAAAACTAAACCTGAAAAAGAAAATAAATAAATAAAGACCCAAAAACTACAATGGCATATAATAATAATAAATACTACATTGCTGGATATGTTCCTGCTGTCCTAACTCACAGGATTTGTATGTGTTTTGCAGACCTGGTCAAATCAACTGCACTAATAATAATTGCTTTACACATTACTTCATACCAGATCTCACCAGAGCCGCTATCACATGCTGGCAACGCTACTAGCACTTCAAGCTCTTATTAAATGGGTGGCTTGCAGTGTAGCGCTGAGATCTCAGCAGGGTTTAAAATGTCACATCTTCACCTTCATTAAAACCTGCTTTGCTTTCGGGGGGACGTGCCACACTGGCTTCACATACACCAGGATCAGGCTCTCTCTCAGATCCGTGGGTAAATATGTAATCCCAGGTAATTGCACATTTGACCTTACCTCATCTTCCTGTCTTTGCTTTCTCCAGGGGAGCGTTCTCAGAGGTCTTCATGGTGAAGGAGATAAAAACAGGGAAGCTTTTTGCCCTGAAGTGTGTGAAGAAGAAAAACAAAAGGGACATCAACCTGGAGAATGAAATCGCTGTGTTGCGAAAGTAAGACCGAATGAATGAATGATTTTTTGGATAAACTGCTATTATAGCTGTTGTGAAAAGTACTACACTTTGAGCTTTAAATGAGAATTAGTTTGGAAGGAAACAGATTGAGGTTAAATCAAATCCAAGTACATTGAAAATGCATTTAAAACCTAATTGATCTCATATTAAATCGACATCTTCTAACTTATTAATCTGTTATCATACAGGATCAAACATGACAATGTGGTTTGCTTGGAGGATTTCTATGAAAGTCGGACGCATTACTATCTGGTCATGCAGCTGTAAGCACCTCTGTTTGCATTAAACCTCCTTACTTTAAACCTCACGTGTCTTTATGGCATGTTTTTTTTTACATTGCTCATACCCCTTCAGTGTTTCAGGTGGTGAACTGTTCGACCGGATCCTGGACCGGGGCATGTATTCAGAGGCCGATGCTAGTCTGGTCATCCGACAGGTGCTGGAGGCGGTCAGCTACCTGCACAAAAACGGCGTTGTCCACCGCGACCTCAAGGTACGGAGACGGCGCATTCACGACAACATATGCAGATGTACCAACAGATGTGGAGTAAAAACCACAAAACATTGACTCTCTGCGTCTGCATTGTCTCTACAGCCGGAGAATCTGCTTTACTACAGCCCTGATGAAAACTCCAAGATCATGATCAGTGATTTCGGCCTGTCTAAGATGGAGGAGAAAGGTGTCATGTCCACGGCCTGCGGGACTCCAGGATATGTGGGTAAGAACAACGGCCACAAAGAGACACATCTGTAAAGCCCAAAGGCCACATACGCAGCTGCTTTTTGGTTGAAATATCACAAAATATTTACCTTCTGTAATGCGATGTTTTTCTGAGTGATACACAGCATTTCATGGGAAATACTAGTGTTTCGAGTGGTTCATTGTATTTGTTATTATTTTATAAAACTGCGCTGGCTGCATCAGCAAAAAATAGTTTTCGGGACAGAGTAAAATATTAAATTTGGAAAACTGATTAAAAAAACATTGTAATGTTATTTAACCGTTACAGTATTCATGCATATTTTATTTATATTGTGCTTTTATTTTATAATTTGAGTTTTAATGCAAATATTTTTTATTTATATATTAATATATTTTAATCGAAAATTATGAAAACAGGTGTTTTATTATAGAATTATTTATATTAATTTTATATAGTATTTATTTTCATATTTTTGTACTTTAAGTTACAGTTGTAAGTATTTTGATTAAATATAAAATTAAGTTATTTTATATTATATTTACAGTATACTCTTTGTAGTATTTATTTATTGTATTTTTTATTAATATATTTTATTAATGCTTTTATTTTAATATTTTTAGTTCTAGAAATAGTTTTTTAAATTGCTTTTTAAAACTTTTTTAGAAATTGATTTTTAAATTGTTTTTTTAAATTGCTTTTTAAAAATATTTAAATTATTTTAATATTTAGCTTTATTTTATTTCAGTCTCAGTAAACCGTGTGTGTGTATTTATATATTTCAGCTTTACTTCGATAAAAAACAAATCTTTAGTAGTTTTATTCATAGTATTCATAATCAACCATGATCTTGCACAATAAATCCAAGGGCATTCGAGACAATAAACAAGGTTTATTTTTCATCTGTATTTCCTCACAGCCCCTGAAGTATTGGCCCAGAAACCCTACAGCAAAGCCGTTGACTGCTGGTCGATTGGAGTCATCACCTACATCCTGTAAGCCCCTTCCCATTAGAGATGTCATTTCTAAGAAACTGATTTTTGTACTATGAATGCTCTATATAAGTGAGTTGGACTTTGAACAGCACTGCTATTTACAGAGAGCGATAAACGGATGCCAAGCTCTTAATTTAGAAACCTAGAGCTTGTGTTTGTCAGAACTGATGGTTAAAGTCAGAGTGAGTCACTGGTTCACCATAGACCTTTAGCTGTGCTCTTTAACTCAAAAAGCAAATGATACACAGCGCCCCCTGGTGGAAGTTTGCATTGATTTATTTTGCTTTATCTTTACAGTCTCTGTGGATATCCTCCTTTCTATGAAGAAACCGAGACTCGTCTGTTTTCTAAAATCATGAAGGCGCAGTATGAGTTTGACTCACCCTTCTGGGACGATATCTCTGAGTCTGGTTAGCATCCTATTCTGCTAAACCATCTCATGTGGTTCTGTAAAACACCTGGAACTAAGGCCTACAAGCTCATATATATTTATTATCTCTCTCTAGCAAAGGACTTCATCCGCAACATGATGCAGAAGAATCCTAAGATGCGGTATGACACAGACCAGGCCCTCAGACACCCCTGGTGAGTGAACGCAGGACAGATTCACTGCTGGGCCTTAATAAAGATCTCTGTTGTGTTTCATTTATGCATCAGATATGTCTGAAATATAAAACAGATAAAACATTGTTGACGCAGATTGAGAGTAAACTAAACTCTGTCTGAGGGATTGTTTAAAACAGGAAACCCAATCCTTCTGCTTCCACCAGCTCAGGTTTAAAATCTAGCTTTGTCCTGCAGGATTATAGGAAAGACGGCCCGGAGTCAGGACATCTACCACTCGGTCAGCGAGCAGATCCAGAAAAACTTTGCCAAGTCCAAGTGGAAGGTAAGGTCATGTTTCATAAGTCTGTGTGTCTCCGGTGGTTTAGTCTCAGTTGGCTCTTTCAGCTGACCTCTGGACAGATTACACAATTCAGCTTTAAATATGAGTGGCTGATTTGGTGACCCGCCTTGCCTATAATTGCTCCATCTGTGTGAATATCTGGAATAATCCAGTTTCTGCAATCTGATTTATTCTTTCAGACATTTAAAGCGGAGCTCAAGTGTGCTCTCCTTATCAAATCAGCTGCCTAGAAAAAGATTTGATTTAACATAAAATGGGTCTCCTTCTTACGCTTATGTTGAGAGGAAATAAACTCAGACTTTGCAGAGAATGTGAACCAGTCTGAATCCCACAATGCAATGCAACAAACTCAGTTTGAACCACCACTGCAACCAAAAGGGATATAAACTACCAAAACGTACCAAAAACCATTTTTTTTATTTCAAACATGCTGCTTTTTAAATTAAACATGCAACTTGATGAGGTCATGTGACAATACTGTTAAAACATTTATGATTCCTCTTTCACGTGCAATTTTAAAATAGTTATTGACTGTGTACATTACCATTTTATTGACTTTTTTAAAGAAATTATTATTATTTTTCTACTCACCTGAATTAAATTGAAGTGGCTGCAAAATTACAATTGTGAAACCCATGTTATTAACTATTTAAAATTTATTATTATTAACTATTTATTGATTATAAAAAATTGCATTTGCAGCTAACTACAATAAAATAAGTTGAAGTTCTACTACTAAAATTACTAAAGCTGAAATAAACAGCTAAATAGAAATTTTAGGAAGAAATAGGAAAATTAGTCAAACTAATAAAAAAAAAAAAATAAAATTACTAACACAGAGCATATTCAATAATAATACTATAATTGAATATGTTTTTATTTTAAGCATTAATAATGAATTATAATCAATTATTACATTGATACTATAATTGAAGACTAACTAATCATCTGAGCATAAGAGATTTTATTTTTAGAAACATAAAAATTCTTACTAAGTCCAAATGTATGAACAGCAGTGTATATTGCATAACAATTATAAATATTTTAATAGGCAATATAATTTGAACGGATCGATTATTATAACACTGTTAATTGCATACAGTGCAGGGAAAATGGTTTATGAGCCCAGAAAAAGAAAAAAATATATAATTTAATTTCATTGTCGCACTGGTAATTGAAGATCAAGCTTACTGTAGCGCACTGTTCTCTGTTGATACACTGCACATTATGTCAAAAGCAGGTCTTTTACTCATACAGTGAAGTTTGCATGCTTTTGTGCGCCATTTAAACGCATTGGTAGTTTTGGATTTTACTTTATGTTTTGCTATAAAGATGAAACAGTTAGCCTGTCCCTGAACTCTACTGACTGTCTGAAATCTCCTCTCTCCAGCAAGCCTTCCACGCTACGGTGGCCATTCACCACATGAAGAAGCTGCAGCTGGCCCACTCCGAGGCCTGTCTCCGTCTGAAACAGACGCCTGTGCCTGAGATCAAGGTCATCACAACATCCTCACCTGAATCCGTCCGTAAGAAGCCGTTCGCCGAGACCCCCGAACCAAACGGAAGCCTTCCCACTAACCAGATCAATGTGCCGTCCAGCTCCGCCGAGCCAAAGAGTCAGTATCACCCGGTCCGGGTCAGTCACAGCGAGACCACTCACGTCGGGACCCTCACCATTACAGAGAAGAGCAAGCATGTGTACCACTCGCAGCCGGCGGACCTAAATGGGTGTGTATTTGTAAGGAAAATATGGAAAACAAGACCTTTGTGTCATAAATTGAACTTACGTTTTACAATTAAGCTGTGGATCTGTGTAACACAGACACCATAAGGTCACAGTTATGACAGCATTAACATATGACCTTCTACATTTACATACCTGCTGAAAATAAAACCCTAAGCCGGTTTAAACTGGTCTTCCAATCTAACCAAGATGCTGTAAAACCAAGACCATCTAAGAGTAGTTCACAGCAATCTGGTTACTAAATTCACAGACTAGCCAATCATGATCAAGGTGATTTACATCTTAAAGGGACAGTAGCAGCAAGACGGTGGAATAAAAAAAAAAATGAGCTTAAAAGATTTTCACTTACTTGGTAATACGTTTTTTTAGGTTAAGTGCCAAAATTGCTAAAACTAAACCTGAAATAAAGCCAGAATAAAATAAAATAAAATATTAGATGATCTTAAAAAAAAACTTGCCTTGGCAACAAACTGAAATAATCTTAAGTACTATAACTAAACCAAATAGATTAAAACCGAAAATAAATATATGATAAAGGCACATAACAAAATTACTAAAAGCCTGTTTTTAGTACAGGATTTGATTTTATCGACTGAGGATTGATTTTCTTTCCAAACATGCTCTACTTAAGTATTTACATTTCTTCAGGTACGCAAAAAGAAGCTCCAATCGTAGCGGGCAGAACCTGCAGACTGGCGTTTGCTCTGTCATGTGATCGGCTGCTTTGGCATTGACAGGTAAATATGACTGCTTACATTCTCACTGCATATTATAAATGTATGTTGACATGAAAATGCTGAATGCCTTTATTTCCCGTGCTTTCTACAGGTCTGTGACCTTTCACTCATCCACTGACTGCTTTCTGTAGGCAGGTCCCGCTGCTCTGTCCTGCTCAAGAGAGTTGGCGAGGCATCTGGCCACCGGCCCGCTCTGTTCTGAAATACTGAAGTTTAGGGGAGTGCCTCCGAACCTGCAAACACACACACACACACACACAGAGAGAGCACAAATCCAGTGTGTAACACACTCACAAACAACAGTATCCCTGTAAAAGCAGAAGTGATTACATCTTAGGTCCTAAACCTCAGACTTTGTATTTTCCCTTGAGGAAACTGTTTTGCATTATCAAGGTCAATTAATCTCTCTGTATTAAAACATTTTGAGCAGGGGTCTGTGTTATTAGACACTTGTGCAAGGAGTATTGGGAGTTTTGTACATATAATCTCTCTCTGATGCTTGGCTAGTTTGTGATGTGTGGTACAGTAGTAATTCATGTGTCTAAAACACTTCACTGTAAGCCGTAATTATTATTATTATTTTAATTTTTTGGTAAGTTAACTAGAGTGAATGTTTATTTTTCTAATGCAGAAATGATCATGTATGTGGTATGTTTATCCATTATATATTTTTGTCATAATAAAACAGATCAAAATAATTGAACGCCTTTTCCCCCCACCGTGGTAAGCCCTTGTTTTGTGCAGTATAATACACTACTGTTCCTGACACACGTGAACTTTACTGTTAGAAATACTGTAAATGATTGATAATACTGTGTAATTATCTTGTAAGAGATTTTAATTAAGTGTCCTCTAAACTACAGAGAAGATTTATGTCCGTGTAGCTTCTACTGTTGATTCTTTGTGCAATATTTTTACCAATAAACCACTCAAACGTCAATGTTTTTGTCACTTTTCTAAAGACGATGTCAATCACTTGTTTTTGCAATGTACCCGCACAGAAACCCCATCTCATTTGTCTGAGTGCTCAAAGGAGAATGCAGGAAAATATCATTTGATTTTCTGCTAAATTAACTAAATGTATCATCCATAAACCTTTCTTTTCTTTATTCAAAGCTGATTTAGATAAGCATATGAAAACTAAAGCTCTTTTAATCCTAAAGCAGTCAAAATTGTACTGTATCTGTATATATTCATATCTCTTAAGGATGTAAACAAGCTGCGTTTTACCCATCGCTGCCTTAAATCATCACAAGATACAAGCTTTTGTCTTCGCTAGAGGGTAGCTAGAAATAGCGTGACGAGTTTGAATCAATAACACATTCAAACACATTCAGGGGAGGTCTGCTAACCATAGTTCATAGTTAATTAATTACTCTCCCCCATATCGTTACAAACAGTAAGACTTTCATTCATCTTCAGAACACATATTTTTTGTGAAATCTGAGAGCTTTCTGGCCCTGACAGCAAGTGTACCTCCACAGGGCTCCAACATAATTTTACGACGCTATACTTTTTGTGCACAAAGTCAACTAAAATATTGACATTATTTAACAATTCTTCTCCGTCAATCAATATTTTGTTCAGTTTAAGCTATTGGCTTACTTTTTTTCTGTTAGCTATTTAATTTGCAATCTAATTGTTTTATTTTCCAATTTGTAATTTAATCTGATTTCTGACATCAGGGGCCTTATTTATAACCCTCGTGTGAGCACAAAACAGGGCTAAAAAGATGTGTGCGCCACTTCCTGCGCAAAAGCTGGGATTCATAAAAACAAACTTGACAGAAAAAATTTGCGCACCCACTATGTATGCAAACTCTGACCCATGCTTACAAACTTTTCTCCTGGAGTGATATGAATTTATTTTCTTATTAAAATACATAATGACAGAGTCAGGCAATTTTACATTGCAATAAACATAGGCCTTTCTGTTTCCACTAAAAGATGTTCACCTTATCAGCAAAACTGCATAGATGTAGTTTGATTTAAACAGTTTTAAAACAGCTTAAATACTATTTGGCCGGTGAAAAAAATTAGATCAACTCTCAGTTTATCTGGTATTTAAACAGTTTTTGTTTGTTCTTGATATATTCATTCTAATACATAACAATGATATTGGATTATTTTATTTTTAGCAGTAATATTATGGCACATATAGCATTATGTTGTGTCCTCAATGTAGGTCTACCTTTGACCATGTTAAACATAATAGCGTCACATGGATGGGAATATGCATGGAAATTATATGCAGATGAGGTTATGCATGGTAAAACATGCCATGACCCCTTTATCATATTGTGATGGTCCCAGTAAACCAATTGTGACTGACCTCAATACAGCGTCTGACCTGTAGACATGCAGCTCACTCACCTGTGACCTGAGCTCAGATTAGTTTGAGACTGTTTAGTCATCATCATGTCATCTTGCAGCTGAGTGTGTGTGAATACATGAAGGACAGACAGCTGATATATGATCGGTCAATATATAAAAATGAAATCTAATATTTCTGGCATCATTAAATGCTGTATTAAAAGCAGTATTACCCTTACTGTTTTTATGGTTAAACCCTTTTTGGTCTTTGCCCCGCATGTATATACTATATTATTTGATTACATTATATATAAATACATTTAATACATAAACATAACATATGTTTTCTAAATATATACATGTATGTGTGTGTATATATATATATATATATATATATATATATATATATATATATACCTAATAAATAAACATAAAATGCACAAGTATTATGTCAACAAAAACCTTTATTTTGGTTATGATTACTGCCCAGCACTATTATAAACATCAGTAACATTGTGATCTCAGATGCACTGTACATTGCAGTGAGTCATGTGATTGTCAATGAGTTCGTTCCTGTGTGGAGTGTAAACCGTCACGTCTGCTGCGCAGCACGGCCTGAGTGTGTTGAACGTGGTTTCCCAACACTGTCTGTGCATCTAGGGAAGAGAGCATGGCACATATCAGAGCCAAACGGGTCAAAAGTATGTCCTCAGAGTCACTACCACTACAGCATGTCTACAGTGAGTCCTGTTACCCAGCATGCCCTCTCGCCTCATACGCAAGCAGCCTCCCCAGAGACACCACAGTGATGATTTTTACTCCATTTTTAAAGATGTGCTGGAGCTGGGATGTTACTGAAAGTAAAAGGTCAGCATGTTTGCTGCTTACAAACACAAAATCTTTTTAATGCAAAGACTCTGAAATAATACACCCTGATTCTGAAGAAAAAGCTATTGCAGTAACTAAAATGACTAATATTGGCACAAATGGCAATTTGTGTTTCGCATGCTAAGTCATAATAAAAAAAAATCATAATTGATTAATTTTCATGACAGTAAAAATAAGAAAATTTGGAAAATAAAATATTAAGAATAAAAAACTTATTTGATATAAAAATATTATTTACTTTATTAAATAAAAAATGCAGTTTGGGGTAATAGTATTGCATTTCATATTTTATTTCAAATGTATTTTTACATTTAAAGCACTTAAAAACCTTCCTAATGCAAAACCATTCATGTGGCATAAAGTTTTTTAAATGCTGATAACATTGCGCATACTGTATAAAGAGTTTAATAAATAGTGCAGCATTGTCTTAATGCTTATTTTAATTTGTGATAAAAAATGATAAATAAATGTAAAAGTAATGATAATGATAAATAGTAAGAATATTTTTTAAATAAAATGTAATTATTTCGATTTTTTTGTAAAAGGTTTTTTTTTAAATAAAAAAGTAAAAACCATTAAGTTTTTAATTTAGCAAAAAATGCAACATAACACTTTTGCAATCATAATAATAATTTCTGCGATTAATAAAAAATACATAATAAAATAATAAATATATAATAAAAATATTAAATCAAATAAAATATATTTCAAATAAACTTTAAAAAAGTATAAAAATGCAATTCACTGTAATAATAATAATACATTTCCACCTTTCTAATGCAAAATCATTAACTTACAGTGTTTCGGATTGGTTTCTGAAAAATAAGTAATGCAGCAAAAATACAGCATTATACCCAAACATAAAAATTATGTTATATATATATATATATATATATATATATATATATATAATATGTTTTATATAAAAATATAAAAATAATTATATTAATAAAATGCAGCTAAGAGCAATATTAATATTCAACTTCAACATTTGAAGGACATTTTTTAAAGCAGTTCATAACAGCTGCTTTTGTTTACAATGAACCTCACTGTAGTGTTAATGGTTCTCCATATTCACCAGGTTTGTTAATATAAGAGCTTGATCAGAGGGCAGTGGAGTAAAGGTTGTTACAGCCAATGATGTGGCGGCTCTTATCATAGTCTAATTTCCTGTCTAAAAACAACAAACAGTAAGAACTTACAATAAATGTTGTCTGACAGTAAATGAAATGCTTTTTTATTTCCCTTTAGACAGATTCAGCAGTAATGCAATTTTTCACTGCACATGCTGCGGAAATACTTCTTTTCTTTGGAGTATGGTTTATGAATATAGTAAATGTTAATGATACAGTGCGTTCTTCCAGTGAAATGATGTTATATTTCTCACACATCAGTGTTTAAGTATAATATCATTTGCCTTTGTTTGCAGTTGATATGAAAAGTGTTTTACTGCTCCCCATCTCACCATAAAATCGATCCGTGACCTTTGAAGCTGTAGATTTAGTATTAACCACCACTTACAGATCATCAAGTCCTCTGTAGCTGCTAATAAAACTGATTCAGTCTGTTTGTACACGCTGGTCACGTACAGTGTGTTTATGGTGTGTTCACGTTTCCTTGCTGTCTTTGAGAGATTTGGCAGACAGCCTTTATCACTTCACCAGCAGCCCAGCAGTCATTCACCGCTCACATGAAGCAACTTGGACAAAAGTTGCATCTTCTCTCCAGCTTCGTGAATATTCATGTGAAGTGGGCGGGGACAGACGGCCGCTGGACTTAAATAGACATGTGCCTCCAGCATCCACCAAAAGAAACTCTGAGGATAAACCTTAACAAGGACTTATCATCCGAGCGGATTCTGCAACGTCTTACAAGTGAGTAAACATTTTACTTTTAGTTGTTTTTTAGATAAATATTATTTTCTGCAGTCAAATTTGACATACACTTTAAAGAAGTCCATTTTTTTCCATTAATTTGGCAAATAGTAATAGTATTTTAGTATTTTAGTGTTCATTATTTACTTAAGATTTTAGTAATTTTGCTGTTTCTTAAATATCCCACTGAAATAGTATCATTTATAAACAGCATTTCATGGTCATATCAAGATAAAACTTATTAACAGCACCATTTAATTCAATAATTTACTTCATTGTTATTTTGTCATATTTATGACATTTGATTGTTTTCTTTCACAGACATAACTACAACTGAAATGGACACTATGCATGAGCTTATCCCCTTTGCTAAGGAAATGCTGAGTGCCGGCCCCTCCAAGGGCTCCCTGAAGGTCTATCTAGTGGGCGGGACGTTCGCCGTCCTGGGGATGGTGAGCGGTGTGGTCCAGGTGGCCTCCTCCTTCTTCCCTGACCACGAGGAGCCTGACTTTGAGATGCTGAAGGTGCGGGAGCTCATGCCGGTGAAGGAACAGGTACAGGAGCCGCAAACCAGCATCCCTGAGGATGACGAGATGGATGAGGTGATGGAGGCCAAGGCTAAGGAACTGCCGGTGAACAGACAGAGGCGGATGAGTTTCAGAGCTCACGCTTCATAAGGCTCGTGCCCTGCTGCTGTTAATGCTACGTGAAGAAAGTTGAGCCAAAAGGAAGTTCTGCTTGTGCACTCATCCCCGAGGAACACAGTTAATGCACTGAGAGCTGCAGAGCAGCAGGGAGAGGGAAATAACGACTTGATAGGTTACGACTGTTACGTATGTCTGTTCAGATGGTGTAATGATTTTTTATCAGTTGATTACTATTTATAAAGGATGTATAAAAGTCATGTGTAGAGTGTGCTCTCTTTTACTGCCATAAAATAAATGCATATTTGCTCAATCTTGGTCACTCCGTTTTAGATGAGTTTATGATTCGTATTCATGTCATATTTAGAGTCTTTTCTCCTTTGTGCCTGTGTGGACTGGATTTTCACATAAAGACACATCTAATAAACTAAATGTTCTCTGATTGCTTTCTTTCTGAAATAAAACGATATTGTGAAGTGATGGTGAATACAATACAAAAAATTACAAATACGCTGAAAAAAGAGAAAACTGATTAATTATAATTTACTAAGATTCAGAATTTAGCTTGTGATTCTTTGTGTGAGAAAAAAAAGTGTTTATTCTTTAAATAATCAAATTAACGATTCATTATAGGCCTATACAAATGGTGGTAGTATAAAAAAAGATTGTTTTACATTATTATGTATCTTAATTATAATAATAGATTGCATTTAAATACGCAAACAACACAACAAAAATAGCTAGCGTTACAGTGTCCTCCACTATTATTGGCACCCTTGGTAAATCTGAGCAAAGCTGGCTGTGAAAATAAATCGGCATTGTTTATCCTTTTGATCTTTCATTTAAAAAATTCACACATTTTCAACCTATCATTGAATTAAAACAAATGAGAATGGGGAGAAAAACTTGTGATGAAATAAATGTTTTTCTTCAATACATGTTGGCACCCAATTATTGCTACGTTCTTTTCCCAAGACAACAGCTCTGAGTTTTCTCCGGTAACTCCTGAAGAGAACACCTGGTACGAGAAAAGAGACCATTCCTTCATCCAGAATCACTCCAGACCCTTCAGATTAGCGGCTCCATCCTCTTCAGTTCACCTCACGCAGCTTTCAGGTCAGAGGACTGGGACAGTCATGGCATAGTCAGTGACTAATTCTTGTGTTTATTTTGATGTTTGTGTTTGGTTTATTGTCCCAATGGAAGACCCAACCATGGCCCATTATAAGATTTCTAACAGAGTCATTCAGGTTTAGATTTGTTATCTGTTAGTATTTGATGAATCCATGATGCCATGTGTCTAAACAAGATGTCCAGGACCTCCAGCAGAAATATAGACCCACATCAAAAACACAGCAGTATATTTCTTTGTACACATGTTTTTTGCTGCAAAAAAGCTAATTTTATAGTTTCATCTGATCATAGAAGCCAATCCCATTTGTAGTTCCAGCCCTGTCTGACAACTGAACATGCTGGAGATTGTTTGTAGATGAGTGAGGAGAACTAGGTTTTTTAAAAGGTTTTCTGACCCTGAGACTCAACTATTTCCTGTAATTCTCCAGCTGTGGTCCTTGAAGAGTCTTTTTCCACTCAAACTCTACTCCTCTACTCCTATTTCATCATGTGTTTTCTCCCCATCTTAATTGTTTTACTTCAATTATAGGTTAGACATTTTAGAATGAAAGATCAAAAGGATAAACAATGCAGATTTATTTTCACAGCCACCTTTGCTTAGATTTACCAAGGGTGCCAATAATAGCGGAGGACACTGTATGTACGTATTTATTTATGTAAAGTTTTTTTAGACAGCCATAAAAAATAAAACAAAAAACAAGGAAGCTTATGACATTGTTTAAATGTGATTCTACATGAATTTAGAATTATTTACGCCGATATTTTCATAAATAATCATTTTAAGAGAAATAATCTAATTTGAATTTTTTTTTTTTATGACTTCTCGGGGTCTTTTATTTTGGAAGCAAAGTCGGAAACGGAATTGAGATCCGGGTTCTTGAGGAAGTAAACAAACCCAGGGCAGCTCAGAGTGGGATTTACTTGGAGTTAGTGTTGAGATTGTCGTTTATTGTTCGTGTTTCTTGCTGTCATCTGATAATGTGAGTACAATTGTGTGACACACTTTAGTTGTCTTTTCTCTTCAAAAAATGTCCTCGTTCTGTCGTTTAAGCGCTGCTGAATCTGACAGAGACGTCAATTACGCGACATTTCTGACGCATTACGCTGCCGTTCCTTGTAGGACCATATTTAGTCTGATATTCAGCGCTTAATTTTATAATTTTATATGGCGAATTTTTTACACTTTTGTCCATCTCTTTATAAGTACATATTGAAAAGGCCGTGATTCACGACTTTCGATTTGGTCTCAGATTATACCTGAGAAAAGGTTATGAATGGAAACAATAAATCAAACAACACTATTATTATTGTGGTATTTAAAACAAAAAGATACATTGATTATTAGTGATTTTACAGTATAACTTTCATAAATTCATTCATTATAAATATGAAGTGTGAGCTTTCAAA
>JAUMHG010000072.1:16102336-16124821 GCA_032359395.1 Enteromius anoplus
ATTTTTAAACATTGTCTGAAAATAAATATTTAAAAAAACATTTAAATGCAAATAGAATAGCTATATACTCGAATAACCAACTTAAAATTAAAAAAGGATCAATTGAAAAGTCTTTTATAATATCCTTTTAAGCATTATAAAAATTACAAATATTGAAAAAAAAAATCAAGATTTCAAGCAATTGTTTATGTTTTAAATTATAGCATATTTTAGTATTTTCTTATGTTAAAATATTTAGAATATATTTGTACAAATCAAAATGTTTTATTTTTTAAATATTTGTTTAAAAAACAAATATTTAGAAATAATTTTAAATACATTTCCAATATTTTCGAATAAAATGGATGAACAAATATGTTTGAAATACATTTAATGGAAATGTTTATTAAATATTGATTATAGCTTAAAAGTTAACAATTAGAAATGCATTTTTTAAATATCATTTTTAGTTTATTATCCGTCAACAGAATATTTATATATTTTGTGTATTTAACTATCACTTTGTATGATGGTATCTAGGGTTTAGAAAACTTTTAAGACATTCACACAATGTCACACTTCATCACGTGAACACCAACCTTCTGATGAAATATAAAAGTCATGTTTAAACTTGAATACTTGTATTTTATTGTACATACTGTGTTATACAAAACAACAACTGTGGTACATATGATTGCTTTCCTGAGATGAAAATAAAACGATTTACAATAAAAAGACTGGCGAACGAGGCTGTTTGAAGAAGATTCGCATCGCAAAACTGTGAACATTACACAACAAACGAGATTATCACATCAAACTGTTGAAAGATGCAATACTGCTGATACACACAACTTTCCTAATGGTTAGAGGTTAGTTAATAGCGCCGTTAATAATGGTTTTCACACATATGGAGTACACTCCAAACACAATTTAGTCATGTGACCTAAAAAGTCCTATAATCCTGCAAAGGCGAAATCAATTTCAAACAAAAACCTAATTTTAAAATAAACTTATTTTTTTGGAAATGCAAATAGAAATAGAGCCAGAACTACTCTATAATGCACATTTGCCTAAAGTTAAAGCATCTATTATTAAAAAAACTAAAGAGGTGATACGTCTTTCCTGAACAAACACATTAGCATCTTTAATAACCCACATCAGAAAGTGCATCATCATCATCGGGCAACAGGAAGTTAAACCACCTCCAGAACACTAGAGAACCCAATACAGATATTAATGTCAGCGGACACCAGGTCACATGACATACAGCTACACAAACTCCCATCTAAAGTAATATTTCCTCTATTAGGGCTCTTGTTTCCTAGGGCTCTCAGCTGCCATCTCTGATGGCTTGGTCTCTTCTCGATGGGGCCTCACAGAGACGTTGCTGATGGACAGCAGACCCCTGAGCTCCTTGTTTTCAATCTGCATCAAGAGGAAGATGTATTAGATGAACATAAGAAAGCAGAAACGATAAGCTGACGAATTACAGTCAAGCCATTACTTCGAGCTGCGCCAGTTGCTCTTTCACAGAGCAGAAACGCTGGTCATCCATCTGGACAGCCTGACGCATCACTTGACCCATTTCACAGATCCGCCCCAGCTGGCTTTGAACCTCCTGGAATGAAGGCTCATTTAAGGTTTCATGCAGTGAATGGGTGCGACTTGATAAAAACATCACAATAATCCACAGCACTCCTGTCCATCAGCTAATGAAAAGCTACTTGTTTGTGAGAAACAAATCCACCATTGAGAGGTTGCTTCCAGCTAAATGTGAGGAAACACTGCAGAGCAAAGGGATCCGATGCTACAAAATCTGTTCTTTTGATGAAGAAACAAACTCATCTACATCTACTGAGGGTGAGGACATTTACAACTAGTTCTCAACTGTTTTCTTAAGAAAGCAAGGGTCTGGCACCTTGGCATGATCCTGGTGAAGGCTGAGCACAGGTTTGGTGTCCAGCTCTTTCTTTTCCATCATCAGCTGAAGCATCTGTTTTCGGTATCTGCCCATGATCAGCTCTAAAGCGTACTGGTGCTCCTCCAGAGAGAGCCAGAGCTCTGTGAACAGCACAAAGAGTTGAATCAGGGATTCCTTAAAAACAAAAAAAAAAAAGAAACAATGCAAGACACTTTGAAGAAACTCGCGCGCCTTGCCTTTGTTCTCGTGCTGGAGGTCTTTGATTTGGGTGTTCTCCTGGGTCAGCAGGACGTGAGGTTTGTATCTGGACAGCTCCTGATACTCAGTGCTTTCCTCCGTGTACTAAATACAGGAAAAACACAAATACATAATGGGTGCACTGAACAAAAATCAAGAAGGAAAATAATTGGTACATTTCGTAATGTATTAATTTAATGCAATTGATATATAAAAAATATACATACAAATAAATACACTGCTCAACAAAATTAAGGGAACACTAAAATAACACATCCTAGATCTGAATGAATGAAATACTCTTATTAAATACTTTGCTCTTTACATAGTTGAATGTGCGGACAACAAAAATCACACAAAAATGAATCAATGGAAATCAAATTTATTAACTTGTGGAGGTCTGGATTTGGAGTCACACTCAAAATTGAAGTGAAAAAACGCACTACAGGCTGATCCAACTTTGGTGTAATTCAAAATGTAAGTCAAAATGAGGCTTGGTAGTGTGTGTCGCCTCCATGTGTCTGTATGACATCCCTACAACACCTGGGGATGTCCCAGATGTGCTCAAGTGGATTCAGGTCTGGGGAACGGGCGGCCAGTCCATAGCATCAATGCCTTTGTCTTGCAGGATTGCTGACACACTCCAGCTACAAGAGGTCTAGCATTGTCTTGCGTTAGGAGGAACCCAAGGCCAACCGCACCGGCATATGGTCTCACAAGGGGTCTGAGGATCTCATCTCTGTACCTAATGGAAGTTAGGCTTCCACTGGCGAGCATATGGAGGGCTGTGCGGCCCTCCAAAGAAATGCCACCCCACAGCATGACTGACCCACTGCCAAACCGGTCATGCTGGAGGATGTTACAGGCAGCAGAACGTTCTCCACAACGTCTCCAGACGTCTATCACATGTGCTCAGTGTGAACCTGCTTTCATCTGTGAAGAGCACAGGGTGCTAGTGGCGAACTTGCCAATCTTGGTGTTCTCTGGCAAATGCCAAACGTCCTGCACGGTTTTGGACTGTAAGCACAACCCCCACCTGTGGACGTTGGGCCCTCATACCACACTCATGGAGTCTGTTTCTGACCGTTTGAGCAGACACATGCATATTTGTGGCCTGCTGGAGGTCATTTTGCTGGTCTCTTGCAGTGCTCCTCCTGTTCCTCCTGGATGAGCTGCACTACCTGCCACGTATTTTTTTGAGCAGTATACACTTACTGTAAAACACACACACCCCTATATAAGAATAATTGACAATTCTACATTTACTACTACTATTAAATTAATTCAGTGCACAATGCAACATGATGCAAAAGATCTTAACAAATATTATTCTTCAAAAATTCCAAACTTGTATATTATCATGTTTTTATTCCTAATTCCTAATTTCAATTTTCAAATATTTAATCTAGTAATTTATCCCAATTTTTTACATCCCCATTATCTATTATGTTTTCTTTTTGTCATCATTTAGGATTAATGTCTCATTGTCCATTACAATTATCAAAAAAACAAACAAAAAAGATACATTTACACAAGAAGGGGAGAAGGCAGAACAACACAAGTCTTGTTTTGAAAAGATGTTATCAAAATGATGTGTTTTTTTTGTTAAAACAAGAAAAATAGATGGCAGTCAACACAGTTTTACATGTATTTATTTTATACTGTTGACAGATATTTTGTCTTGTTTTAAACATATGTTTTCTCCAAAAAAAAAAAAAAAAAAAAATTAACCTAATATAATATAATTTTGCTTTTCGGGTAAGTGTTTCGTGATTTAGGAATTTGTATATTTTTGTACAAGAAAACAAGTAAAAAAAAAAACTCAGTATAACAATGTTTTTAGCTGTACAGTTTCTAGATCAAGAGCAAAACAGTGACAATAATGAAACCAACTACCCATCCCACCTTCATCAGTCCAGATCTTAACGTTACCTACTAAACCCCATACTGTGCAACAATCAATGACTAATATTGTGCAATGTACATGCAATAACACATGCACACAACTGTAGTCTTGCCGTGCATGCTCTTAGAGATTATATGTGTGCTCTGCAGGGTGGTCAGTAAGATTTCATATCATGCCTTGTCAGGAAGAGTGTTTCCGACCTCCTTCATGCTGTGAATCTTCTGGCTGAGGACGCTCGACTGCTCGATGAGAGTCTCCGCGGCAGTGTCGTGCTCCTTCAGCCGATCCAGCAGCGTCCGCGCGTCGCCCAGCACCTTCTCCAGCGAGCACGACATCTCCACCGGCTTCAGCTAAAACCTCCACAAACACTCACTCTACACCGCTGCCCGCTCCCAGCCTGATGAACAACCGTCGAATTACAAAGGTGTTGAGATATATTACATATTTACTGACTTTTATCGATCACTCAATATCGGTCAGGCTGTCAACAAAGTAAAAGAACTTCCTGTACTACTAGTCCACGTCAAATACGTCAACTCTGTTAGACCTCTTTTACGTACGGAAATGTATTTTCAAAATAAAAGCCCCATTTGAGTAATAATAATAATAAAACAAAATAAAAGCATATGTCATTTAATAAAAATATTTTTTATATTATAAAATATATTATGTGTTTGACTTTAAATGCATATATTAACATGTTTACTCTTTCTACCTTTCTTTACAGTAATTTGTTCCTCTTTTGTTGTTTATGATTGCTGTATAATGTATACACACACACAAAACACACATACTGTGTGTGTGTATATATATATATATATATATTAATACCACAGGTACTATTACATGTATTGATATAATAATGCAATTAATTAATTTAATATATAATACAACTTATAGAACAAAGTGTTTCTACTTTCCGGTTTTATTATCTTACAAATAGCTCATACATAATTGTCTCTACACAAAAAGATGGGACAGAATAAAGAACTTCAACATCTACCAAAAGATGCTTTGTTACAGTAATAACCCCATGGTTGACTGTAATTTAGAGATTATTATTATATGTTTGCAATGCAAACTGCATTATGTTGCAATGACTGTAAAATAAACATGAAGCCCTTTTAAATACGTCAGTGTGAATGCAGAAAACACCATGAAGCATTTGCATGGGAAACTGCAAACATGTATTTTACTTAATGCTTTGCATAAATCATAAAACATGAAACATACATTAAAAGAGCCATGCAAAATGTGAAAGTTTACTTCTGTAGACTATTACTGTAACATGCTTTATGGTATGGTATAATAAAAATATAAGATGAGAACATTTGGTCTGATTTGAATAACACTTGGTTCTATATATTCAAAACTGGTCTGTAAATTGGTATTTTTATGGCATGACACTTGTTTACAGCAGCTGATCATCTCACACAATCACCATTATGTCATTTAGGTCCTTGCGTTTGAGGTCAGGCACTTTGGCGTCAGATGCAGGGTATCCAACAGGAAGCAGAATTAGAAGCTTCTCATTGGCCGGTCGCTGGAGGAGGGACCTGAGCTGTGGGCCGCAGTTCAGAGGAGTGGTCGTCACGGTAACCAGCCCAACATTCTAACAATGGAACAATGTTACATGTCATTCAAATCAAAGATCCACAATTTTTTAAACAAAAATGTTTAATTTGTGTCTGCTTTTTTGCGGCTGACCTGTAGAGCAGCCAGCAGAATGCCACAGGAGATGGAGACGCTGATTTCATTGTAATAGTGGGTCTTTTTCTTGCCGCTGGGCAGAAATCCATATGTCTGCTTAAACACTAGAATCAGATACGGAGCCACATCCAAATACTCCTTCACCCAGTTTGTCCTGTGAAAGAGAGGCTTGCTTGTTTTTATTGATTTTTAGTGAATTCTGAAATCATATCAATTCTTAAAATGAAATAAAATGGAAAAAAACTGACCACAAAAGGGCTTTAGTAACACAGGAGTTTATGAAAACACAATAATTATTTTAATTTTACTTTATCAAATTTAATATCTATATTTATCTTCATATTTAATAATAATATTTAATAAATGTTTATAAAACTGCAATTTAATAATAATAAAAATAATGAATTATATTATATATTACAGTGTATAGTATTATAAATATAATTTGAGAGTTATTTAAGCTATATAAACACTACTAGTTCAACAAGTGTCTAGTTGTTATTATTATTATAGTTATATATACAATTATTACATATTTTTATGCATGATATTATGTTAAATGATTGTATATTCTATTTTACCTAATATAATATTTAATAATTATTATTATTTTTACAACCGCAACAATACTACTACTACTAATAATAATCATAATAATGATTAAAAAAAATTAAATAGATAGAAAAAATTGAACCACTAGGGGACACTAACATCATAGCTAAATGCATTTACGTCAACACATTACAATATGAGTCTGGAATTGTTATATTCAAATCCTCATACATGATACCAGTGCATAGTAATAATACTGTAATAAACAAAATAACAATAAATAAACTATATGTGTAGTCTCTTTATTTGAAACACACCTTAATTTCTTCAGGTCATGGACCCATTTGTCTCCCATCCTTTGCTTGTAGTTTATTTCCTCCTCATCCTCAACAATCTCTCTGATCTTGTGTTTGACATCTGCATCAGACACCACCACAAACGTCCAGGGCTCAGTGTGAGCTCCACTAGGTGCAGTGCCTTACACACACACACACAGAGTAAATAAGTACCAGAGACAAAGGTTTGGAATAATATTGTTTTGTCTTTTGAGCTGAACAGGGATTAGCAATCTCTGCCAAACCAGACAAACAGACTCAGCCTTCATTGCGGCTGCATTACCTGCAGTGCGTATGACATTGTCAATCACTTCTTTTGGCACCGGCTCTGGACTGATATAGCGCACAGACCGTCTCAGATTCATGAGCGAGTAGAACTTCTCAGAACGTTTCAGCATCTCAGTAGCAGAGTACTGCGGTGGGGTGTATGGGATATGGAGTAGATTTTCTTCCTCTGTTGTGTCTAGCCAATCATGCTCCTCTTCCTCTGTGCACAGACAATCAACTGAGTCACCAACACCAATAAACACAATTTAACCTACATTTGAATGGCACAAATGTTCAGTTTTGGGTTAACCGTTTATAAAAAAAATTTAATCCCTGGTCTTTGTCTTTTGTTTTAAAAATGTTTGAAAATGTCATATAAAGAACAAATATATACACCAACCCCCGCTTTCACAGACAAGACTTAAGCCTAGTCCTAGACTAAATGTAAACCTGAGCTGTTTTAACTGAAAGAAACGTGCACCGACTGATCTTAATACATGTCAGTGCATCTATTGTGTCTTAAGATGCACACCGGTAATGCTTTTTTATAAGGCATGTCTATAAAAATTACTTCTAGCTAATCCTAATCCTGGTTTAAACTAAGCCCAGTCTATGAAACCGGGCCTATATGTCAAATACTGTATATAAAATAAAATAGCATGTATGTATGCAATGAAACATAATTGTGAAACAAAATTTTCCAACAGATTTCAAAGCATTATAAAAAAGTATGCTGTAATAGAGCATGTGGCAACACTTAAGCAAGACCTTTTTTGGACTTGAACCTTTGCATTCAATGCTTTCATTTTCTCCCAGCATGGAGTTCTTACCTTCTTAGAGATCTCAAACGTTAAGATATCTTCAAAAGTTCTGCGTCAGTACGCTCGACTTTGGTGCCCTCTTCAAAAACATCTTCACATAAATGCTATTGGGTGTGGAGGTTATGGTTGCTTTCCACTCTTGTACTGACTGGAAACATGTTCCTTGAATTGATGCTTTACTGTTTTAAATCCTGGTGCACTTTTGTACAGTTTATTCCTTTTGCATATATATTTTTTATATATGCATAAGAGGACTTATGCATATAATTATTTGTGGCAAATAAAAATATTTTTGCAAAAACTACATTTAATGCTGAAAACGTGCTTTCATTTTTAAGATAAAATTAGAAAACATGTGTAGACAGGATAATGCATAAAGACAGTAGATGGTAAAGTCATGATGGAAGTTTAGTGGTGTAGCCTACCGTTGTGTTTACTGCTGATTTCTGTATCATCCTGCAGATCCTCGTCCACCCATGGTCTGGCTGTCTGATCTGAACGCTTCTGCTTTGATCTGGGCTCCCTCCTCTGGGAGTTTCTGAAGAGAAACCCGATAATGAGACACAAAACCGCCACGAACACCGGAGTCAGAGACGAAAACACCGCCATGGTGAACGAGAAAAGTCTGAAGGAGTTTAAATGGGAGGGACTCACATTCTTCTGTTAATATTAAACAGCCCCCAGTGAACATACACGAGTAGGTATAAAACACGAATGAGTCACTTATATATCTGTAACACTTTTAGTAGCTAATTATAAACTCAAGAGTTGTCAATTTTTATGTTGTTTTAATATTAATAGTAATTTATTAAAAATACTGTCTTTATAAACGAGTCATTGAATCATTCATTCAAGTCTTTTTTATGATTCACATGACGCTGGTAAGCTTTGGCTCGTGTTCACTGCAAGGGAAACTGGTACTGTATACGAAACTTGGTTATTAACATTAAATTTGTATTAATAAAGACAAGAGAAAACATCCTCCCTGCATTATTACATAGCTCTGTCTGAAAATTAATCAAGATACAACGAGCAGATCGCCTTTCTTCTTTTGATAATATGGGCGTAAACAACAAGCTGTAAAGTATACAGGCATAATTATCATGGTTTAGGGCATAGTTTATTTTCACTGGTGTATTCAGACGGCAAGAAATCCACAACAAAGCAGCTAACTTACTGAAAAAAAAGAGCAAATATGAGCCGCAGTGCTGTTGGCACGACATTTATTAATTTAATTGAAAATCTCTCTCCCACTCACTCACCATGATATTATAATGTATTCACATTTGAATGATGAGCTCAAAGTTAATTTAATGATATCAATCACAATAGCTGATAAAAATAACAGTACTTGGTGCATTTCATCACAAAATGAAAATGATCTGTCGCTACTGCACTTTTGCCACTGATTACAATTTCCCTGTGGAGTCTAAAGAAACATACATGTACGTTCTGATGTGCAGTTAGATATGAGAGCTTGCATTTATTCACTCATTTAAGATTTATGTTCTTGTACACTCCTGACGGTAATTCAAAGGTCATGCGAAGGACAAATTTTTACTACATATTTTTGTTGCTTTCATTTGCATCACTGTGTGTTTTTCCCACAGACATTAAATTATCAAAACAGATGGCAGGCAGTATATGTATTGAGCCTGTCTGCAATAGTGTTGCTGCTTTACACACACACACACACACACACACACGTTTGCTTGCATGTTTTTAAGAGCTCTTAATCTGCTTTACAATAGCATCTGTGACCACACTGGTGTATCTGAGCTGTACATAACATCAGTGTATGCCAAGAAATGCACACTGAAGAATAGTTTACCCCAAAAATGTAAGTTTTCAGAAAATGTACTTCATCAGGCCACCCAAGATATAAAGTAGTTTAATAAATAAAATAAAATTTATCATTACATCAATTCCTCACCAGTGAATCATTTGTAGTGAATGAGAAGCTGATAAAAACACAATAATAAATGAGTAGGCTAATCCAACGCAGTCTCGTGGCAATTCGTACATGTTTTACCAGGTGGCTAACACCTCACTCGTACGAATTCAGACAATTTGTGCTAAATTGTACATATTTTTCGAGTTGCCAATTCGAAGCTGGTTTGAAGTAAAAGAAATGAAACAACAAAGTTGGAAAGAAAAAAAAAAAGCTTTTCACTTTAACGTGTTAACTGATGCACTGACTGGAGTTGTGTGGCTTAGCTGTGGATTTTATTGATTTTCAAACATATGTCATGTACAACATCTGAAATGCGATTAATCTCTGGCATTACGAAAAAACTGAAAATGTTAAAGACATGGTGTTATTTTTACTGCTCACTGATTCGTCCTTGATGCTGAGCACAGTCATGATGTGATGGTTAGAAGATCTCAGAAACTCATTTGCGATAATTAGATTTCAGTGTGAGGATAGCATGTGTGTCTAAAACCCAATTTCTGTTTGAAAAGGGAGACGAATTTCTGCCCAGTCAGATTTCAGCATTACACATCCATATCACAACCATTTCACGCTTTCCAATCTCAGCATCACTCTCAAGTGGGAAATATGCAACCTGACTGAAACCGATATGAAAGTAAGACAAGTGAAAACTATTTTCATACCATGAATATCAAAAAGATATTTCAAATGATCAATAAAAGCAAGACACGTAATGCACTATGTCCACACTAATACGTTTTAGTTTGAAAATGCATCCTTTTCTCTCCGTTTTTGGCCTGAGACGGCGTGTTTGGTCAAGGAAAACTGAGCTTTTTGAAAACGCTCTCCAAAGTGGATAAATTTGTAAACGCCGGTTTCGCGTCGCAGTGTGGACCGTGAAAACGGAGGATTCCGAAAAACGATGACACATTTTAGTCATATGATGCAGTCATGTAACCAATTCAGCTGATGGTGGACGGCGTTGTACAGCAGTTGTTTTGTTTGCTCTCAATTTTGACAGCCCTATTAAAGATTAGTATTAGTTTGTACATGCTCAAGATAGCTTTTCTTCAAAGAAAATGTAACATAAGTAAATAAATGGCAGATGGAAATGACGCAGATCGAATTGTCTTATATGCATGCACAACACAGGAACGTAAGCGTTTTCAGTCTTTTTAGCTTAGATGATCAACTCTTCAGAAACGATTGAAAACGATAGTGTGGATGCGGAGCGTTTTTAGACGAAAACGCCATTTTCAAATTTATCCGGATTAGTGTAGACTTTGCCTAAGTGTCAAAGCTGAATTGCAGCTATTCAACGTGGCTTTGATAACTGAAGTAAATGACTCCATTTTGGCTGAAAAGTTTGGTCTAAAAGGTGCTCTATGCTCTATGCGATCTTGCAAAACACTAAGGGTACAGAATGTGCACCAAAGCAAAAACAAACTTCGGCCAACCAACCGGCAAGAAGAGGTGGGGTTTACCCCACCTCTTCTTGCCGGTTGGTTGGCCGAAGTTTGTTTTTGTTGTGGTTCCCAAAATGTTTCTTTTGGTATTGCAGCCTCTGTGTTGTCTTTCGAGAGCGGGTTTTTCCCCAATTTATTCAGAGGGCAGACAGCAAGACGATCAAGGGGTGATGTGTACGGTTTGAGATAAAAATTTAATTGAGCTAAAATCCTGGCTGTGGCAGGGGGACATAACGTCTCCGTTCCCTCCATCAGGGAACGAGGGTTACAGTACGTAACCGAGATGTTCCATGTCTGTCAGACACTATGACGTCATGTCGTGATGACAGACTGGGGTCCATATGGAAAGCGCCACAGCCAAGAACCCTGTCACAACCAACAGCCCTGCAATTTGTACTGGACAGACCCCAGCGTGCCGACGATTGCAGTGCAAGGTCGTAACCTTCCCAACGCCCCAGTGCAAATTCGTTGACCGTGATACCCGTAGGGACCAACTGGTAGTACTTTGCCACTGGAGTGAACCAAACTGTGCGTTCCTGAACTAGAGAATAGTTTAAACTTTAGAGAAGGGATTTCAACCTTCATGAGGACTGCTTCAGATCCTCCTTTTTGTTGTTACAGTTTGGCAGAACGAGGGGGAAGCGCGCCTTCCGTGGAAGGGCGCTACGGAGAACCGCACCCTGCCTTCAGGGAGGTAATGCGTGGTAAACAAGTATGGACTAACCCGCAGGGTAATGTCACATACGAATATGCCTCAGGGTCTAGTTCCACCCGCAGGGGGAAAGACTAGTCCACAGAGACGGGCCAAGGGAAGACACGAGTTTACCATCTGGGAAACTTTCTCATGGAGTCACCTTCGCAAGAGATTACCCGTGGGGAATCAGACATCCAGCCCCCTATCCCAGTACAGGGGCTGACCTTCCGGGCAAAGCAATCACCTGGATACTTGGCCTAGCATCAGACTGCTCCGCCCCAGTCTGATTGCCGTTGGTGCTTGGAGGATGCTCGACCAGGGCCCGCAAAAGAGGAGACACGACTGGGAGAGTAAAGGCGCTCGCATCCCCTGTTACGGGGAACGGCGCAGCAAAAGCGGTCTGATCTATCTGTTTTGCAACAGGGAAGAAGAGACCGGTACAACCTGGAGGTTGTAATACCGTGCGAAGGTATTTGGTGTCGCCCAGCCCACAGCTCGACAAATATCTGCCAGCAAGGTCCCGTGTGCCAACGCATGGGAGGAGGCTACACCCCTAGTGGAGTGAGCTCTCACACCCAGGGGACACAGTTCGTCTTGGGCCTGGTACGCCAAGACGATGGCATCCACTCTCCAGTGGGCCAACCTCTGCTTGGAGACAGTCTTCCCTTTCTGCTGACCTCCGTAACAGATAAAGAGCTGCTCAGAGCTTCTGAAGCTCTGGGTGGGTGTTACAAGCGAAATGTTCTGACGGGACACAGCAACGGCGCGGTCAGGAGCGCTATCTTAAGAGTCAGATATTTAATCTCTACTGAATCCAGTGGCTCAAAGGGACCCCTCTGAAGGCCTGCTAGCACAACAGAGAGGTCCCAGGAGGGTATCAGGGGCTATATTGGAGGGTTTAACCTCCTTGCGCCCCTCAGGAACCTCACAACGAGATCATGCTTTCCAATGGACCGGTCATTCACTGCATTGTCATGGGCTGCTAAGGCAGCCACACACACTTTCAAAGTGGAGGGCGACAGCCTGCGCTCCAACTTTTCTTGCAGGAAGAAAAACACTACTCCAATCGTACATGATTGGGGGTTCTCCACACAAGCAGAACACCAGTCAGTGAACAGACACCACTTCAAGGCATAAGCTCGCCTCGTAGAGAGGGCTCTTGCCGAAGTGATCTTGTTAACCACCGCTGGTGGAAGAACACTAAGGTCTGCCGCACCCCATCCAGGAGCCACACATGGAGGTTCCACAGGTCTGGGCGTGGGTGCCATAGGGTGCCGTACCCCTGAGAGAGGAGATCCTGCCTCAGAGGTATGCGCCAGGGAGGAGCTGTCACGAGGAGCATGAGTTCCGTGAACCAGGTCCTGATGGGTCAGTATGGCGCAACCAGCATGACCTGTTCCTCGTCGTCCCAGTATCTGTGCAAGCAGGCTCACTGGGGGCAAGGCGTACTTTCGTAGGCCTTGCGGCCAGTTGTGAGCCAGAATAAAACCACTGGCAGTGGGAGGACTCGTGGAAGGTGAACAGGTTTACCTGTGCTTTCCCGAATCGACTCCAGATCAGCTGAACCATCTTGGGATGGAGACGCAACTCTCCCGGGTAGGCAAGCTGTCGTGAAAGCGCATCGGCCGCATGATTGAGCTGCTCCGGGATGTGAACAGCACGCAGGGATTTGAACCGGTGCTGGCTCCATAGGAGGAGATGGGGAGCGAGCGGGTTCATGCGACACGACCGTATACCCCCCTGCCGGTTGATATATGCCACAGTCGCAGTGTTGTCCTTCCAGACCAACACATGCCGGTCCTGCAGTAGCGGCCGGAACCGCTGCAGGGCCAAGTGCACTGCTACCAGCTCTAGGCAATTGATATGCCAAAGCAGCTGGGGCCCTGTCCAGAGCCCCGAGGCTGCCTGCCTGTTGCATACAGCGCCCCAGCCCACACTGGAGGCATCTGTCATGACGAAAGTGTGCCAGGACACCTGGCCCAGGGGCACTAGGCCCGCAAGAACACAGGGTCTTTCCAGGGACTGAATGTGCAACGACACTCCGGGGTAATAACCACTCGGAGTGTGCCGCGGCGCCATTGCCCATCTTGAGAACCGGGAGTTCAGCCAGTGTTGTAATGGTCTCATATGGAGTAATCCCAGTGGCGTTACAGCGGCTGCGAATGCCATATGCCCCAGGAGCTTCTGAAAGTGTTTCAGTGGCACCACTCTCCTGCCTTCGAGGGAACTCAGGCAGGCCAGCACTGACTGAGCGCGTTCCTCTGTGAGGCGCGCTGTCATACCCACCGAGTCTAACTCCACACCGAGAAAAGAGATTCTCTGCACAGGGGAGAGTTTGCTTTTTTCCCAGTTGACCTGAAGCCCCAACCGGCTGAGGTGCTGAAGCACCAGCTCCCTGTGATCACACAACCGCTCTCACAAATGGGCAATAATGAGCCAGCCGTCGAGGTAGTTGAGGATCTGGACGCCCACTTCCCTGAACGGGGCATGGGCGCCCTCCACGACCTTCGTAAAAACTCATGGGGACAGGGAGAGCCAGAAGGGGAGGACCCTGTACTGCCATGCTCGACCCCTAAACGCAAACTGTAGAAACGGTCTGTGTCGAGAAATCGAAACATGGAAGCAAGCGTCCTTCAGGTCGACCGCTGCAAACCAATCTTGGAACTGAACGCATTTGATGATGCGCTTCTGCATCAACATTGTGCAAAGAACTCGCAGGTCCAAGATGGGGTGAAGGCCTCCACCTTTCTTTGGCACAATGAAGTAAGGGCTGAAAAACCCTGCCTTCATCTCGGCTGGAGGGACCGGCTCTATTGCATCCTTTGCAAGGAGGACAGCAATCTCCTTGTGCAGTACAGAGGCATCTTGGGCTGCCACCACAGTCTCAAGCATGCCACTGAACCTGGGAGGACGCCGGGCGAACTGAATCGCATAGCCGAACCGGATCGTCCGGATGAGCCACCTTGACGGGCTGAGAAGCGTGGCCCATGCCTCCAGTCTCGTCGATAATGGGACCATCGAAGTCACCAGTTTGCCTGAAGGTGTGCAGCAGTGAGCAGGGCAGCTGGGTTGAGCAGAGAGTTTCCCGTACTGACTGGACACAGTGCCGCTGCCCTTGTCCTCGGAGGGACTGGCCAAAAGTACATGACTTCCTGGCCACTGGCAATGTGAGGTGCTGTGGGTGACAGGGAGGCAGTCATTGACTGCTCACCGTCAGGCCACGAGCACCTGGGCCCAGAGAGGGACAAGACCTGCAGGATAGCCATAGGGTGGAGCGCGAAGGTGGCCTGTTTTTTTGAACTTTTAGTTTTGTTTAACATAAACCTCCTGGTGGAATTTTTTTTTTAATATTTTTAAATATATATACATTTTAAATATATATTATATATTTTAAAGATAAGTCAGTCTCTTTTGTCTCACCAAGGCTAAAAACATTATATTAGAGTTAAAAGTGTTGGATGGGGGCACAATTATATAATTTTAAATCTATAAAATTGTACGGGTATAAATATTTACACCCACACAATCGTAGACTTTCATAGGGAAATTCTTGGACAATGGTGAAATGACACATTTTTTAGTTTTTTATAGGGAAGGAGCTAAATAAATAACAGCTACATTGTGACCTTCATATGACAGAAATAAAAGAATAGAAATTTCTATTAAAACATTTTAATATAAATAAATAAATAAAATGACCAGAAGGAGAAAAAACCACCTTGAAGCAGTAATCTGTGCTTGGTAGTAGTAGTGGAACAGAAGATTTCAGCAGCAACAGTGATGGTCTAATAATAGCAGCAGTAGAACAAGTGTAGTAGTGCTGCTGGAACTGAAGGCTGCTGTAATGGCTGTAAAGTGAATGGAGTCTGATAGCACTAGTGTTATTCCAGTACTTACATGTCTCTAGAGACAGACTGTGTTTACTGGAGTGAAATAAACCAATTACAGTACACTCACACCATACACACGCTACACATACAGACGCTCACAGTCATGTGACAGCTGTGGGATTGTACCTTTAGGCCCTGCGTTTCTCCACAGATCTGGGTCAATGCAGGCCAGTTTAAATATTAACCAATAAAAACACAAGTCTGCATCCACTACTCTAAATATACTGGCCTATACAAGTAAGATTTTATTAAAAAATAAAACATGATTATAGTTTGCAGTTAACCATCACATGTTATCTGTTTAAATGACTTCAATCTCTTGCTTAGATCTTGAAACACTAAGATTATTGTTCTTGTTTTCATGTCTAGGTTTCTGTGTATCTTCACATAAGATGGTGGTTGGATGTTTATTGGACTGGTCTGCTGTTCTTTTGATTATCCTAGAATGCAGCAGTTTATTAATAGGAAGTTTATTCTGAGCAGAACAAGCATTACTGTTTCAACATTTGCTGTTAAAACGCTAGAAGAAGGCTTCATCAGTAGTTGGCGAGAGTAGACTGTCTTTATAACTGAGTCATTGATTCACTCGTTCCGTTTAAAACCCTGATTAATTCAGGAGTGGCCGTTTCTCAAAAAAAAATCTATCATCTGAATATCTATCTATCCATCCATCCATCCATCCATCCATCCATCCATCTATCTATTTATCTATAATCATTCTTATGAATCAAATATAATTATCACTATCATTTTTGCTGAGCACTGTCAAAGAAGCTCAGTCATTATAAATAGATACATTTTTCATAATTCATGTAACATTTAGCTTGTTTTGATCAGTGAATGAATGATTTTGTTTCTTCGGGACAGTTTTCAGAAATGCACAAACGCATGAATGAATATTCTGTCTTCATGGTGGCTCTGGGACATGCAGAGAGGAATGTGTATTTGAAATTCTGCTGCATGTGGCTTTTTAATCTTCCTCGCATGGCAAACCACTGATAGCATTGCTGGATGGCAGATGCTACAGTTCTGTCTTCTCCTGTCCTCTGGCACACGCACTATAATATTGGCACGATAGATGTAAGAGTGTTAAAGAAACAAATGAATGAGACAAGAGTAGGGTGAAAGAGAAAGATATGCAAAGCAGACTACAGTGCAGTTAAAGAGCAATAGTCTGTTGGAAAGCGAAGGGGGAGGATGAGCATGTTGACCAGTCCTTGATTTAGACAATACATTAGCTGAAGTGAGTTAGGCTGGGCTACCTCAGTCAGCCCTCATCACATCTTAATATGATGCTATAACGGTCGACAACAGCACTGATGACAATCAAATTAGGCCTAATGGCTGGTTTACTTGCATAGAAACCCTGATACCCTTTCAGTCTAGATTGTTGATTGAGCTAAACGGCATTTGACTGGATTGTGTTGCACATCTGGAGGGTGCAGAGCCAGAGCACGCGCCTGTCATTAGACATTCTCCTCACATGCACCTCCCAGTCTCAATTATGCCCCTTGTGAACGCGCATGCAGAAAGTGGGTCAGGAAATTTAAAGGGAAAGCATTGCTATACAGTCCTATGCGTTTATGTACAGTATCTGTTCTCTCACAAGATGTAGATGAGTTTGTTTCGCATCACATTTCTTCATCAGTGAATCCTCTTCAGTGAGAAATGAATTTAATTCAGGAACTGCATAGCTAGTGTCATATATATATTCTCAAGAAAGCAAAAAGAAAATGTTTAAATATGTATATAGACAAATGACAGATCTGTCCACAATATGTAGGGAGGATTCATAAGAATCCTAGACAACAAGACGAGTGAGTCTTGTGCAAGAAAGTGGATTAATACATTTTCAGGATTAATGTGACATGTTCAGTAATGAGATGCAAATGTGGGACTTACACAACCCAGAAAGCTTATTTTTCACAATGCGTAGCTGTGTAACATACCTTACATAGGCATGTATGCATTATGAGAAGATATGTTTGATATATTGTGCATTTGTTTGAATAAATTTAAGCGAAGCAGAAGAGTGTGTATATAACAGTTCAGGCATTTTGCCTTTATTTTAAATAGAACAGCACAAAAGACCACACTTTACATATGTCTAAAAAAACGAAAAGAAAAAAAAAACAATTTAAAACACGCAGATATACAGTCAATAAAAATGAATAAAAAGTTGTGAATTTGATATTTATAAGAGTAATACTTGTAATAATGTATAAAAAGACAAATCATCGCTTAAGCGATCCAAAACGTTCCTATCATGCCAATAAAACATGCATAAATAAAGCTTTCGTACACTCAAATACATTTTAGAAACAAAAGTAAATAAAAAAAAAAAAGATCAGCCTAAACCCTGAATGTTCTTATCTGAGAGAAGAGTCAAAACACACTTGAAAACACACAGACTCCTTAAAATCCGACAGAAATGTCCAATCTTTTTTTTCCTCTCGGCCTGCAAAACACATTGTCCATCCACGCTGTAGAGGCTTAAAAGTTTAAACAGCACCATAGTTTTCCCCCTGGATTCCTTGTTATACACCTTACACCACCAAACACAAATCTGACCCATGAGTATGACACCGATTAAATGTTCTTAATAGCGAAACATAATATACATGTACCAATTTACACCAATAGCACTTTATAATATGCTAATATGCAGCCATTTTATACTCTTTGGCAGCCTCCTTGTAAAACCGTATGAGGAAAAGGTGATAAATGCCTAGATTTTGAATAATTTACGTGCTTTCAATAATGGCTGGAGTCAGACTAGACCCCTCATCCAGCTCCATCTTTAGACAAACACTTACCACCATCACAGTGTGTCTGTTAATACTACTCTCATGCAGCCCTTGTTAACTTATAGAAGAATTCAAAACTCAGGCTACGTTCGCAATACTAGTATACTATGCTTGGCTACTAATTCAGCGGTTTACAGTGTGTATGCTACATAATGTGAATGCATTGGCCAAAATGAGCAGCGTCTGTTTCCACAATGCAATGCACTCGACTCCACAGTTTCAGTTCTGTACCGTATATAGTATACTAGTATTTAAAGGAATAGTTCACCCAGAAAATTTAGTTTGCTCAAAATGAACTCTCACTGCAGAGGACCCATCGGTTAGCAAGTGATGTAATGCTATATTTCTCTAAACCTAATGAAGAATCGAACTCGTACTCCTCCTCAGGCCATCCAAGATGAAGGCATTTTAAGAAAATGTTCCCTTTTTGAGTGATTTATTCCTTTAGTTCTGAATATAGCCTTATTTCTTTACTTTGTCACCCCAACCCACCCAAACTTTTATCATACCACAATCATGTTCACTTTATGAAAGTAGTTATTTTAGCCACATACCTTTCAAGAACAGTTCAATATTCTTAAAAGATTTATCATCGTTATAAAAAAAAAAAAAACTGAATTATGATGGTCAAATGAAAGACTGATTTGCATTCTGGCCAATTATTGTTCAAGACCCTAAATACTAATTTGAGGGAAGTCTGACGATTGTGCACATTTATGAAATTTAACCGGACAGATATTGGTGAAACCACTGCTGATCCAGGATCAGATGACAGGAAAATAAAATTCAATAGAATACTTAAAAAAAAAAAGCTTTGTAGTCAGTCATGGTTCATAAACATAGCCGTAATACTGCACCAAACAGTGTAATAATCGGACCCATTGAGAGGTCGAGGACAGGAACATCGGACTGTCCCACGCAGCTGCTGAGATTGTTTGATCACGTCCCGGATGAACTTTGCACTCTTGGATTTATTGTGTGATCTATGGGAAATGGATGACTCAATTTAGGCGTACTAAACAAAGTCAGGGTCCTTGGGAGATGAACTCTAGTATATTGATTCTGGGCCAGGCATGAATCCTGGTATAGGGAGTCCTTGAGGGCTGTATGAGGTGGACTCTATGCTGAGTGATGGATTGTGGGACCTGTAGTCCAGGTAGCTGGATTGTCGTTGGCATTGTTGAGCACTTAAAAGCTTTTCTTTTGCGGAGCACTGAGTTTTCTCATTCCTCTAATCCGGCCGAGGAGTTCACGCACAAAGTCCTGGGGAAGACAGAAAGACAGGAGACACACTGTAAAATCCTCCATTCTCTTCTGCTCATTCACGGTCTGTGTGAGAGTGTAAAGCCTGTGGCAATAGGTCAGCAGCAATGCTGCAAGGTCATTGATTTACAGACAATGTGGTTGGTTTTGACAGTGGCGAGCACACACACACTCAAACAAGAGCACATGTTAGTGTTTAAGGGTCTGTGATTAGATCAGAGAGGATTGTAAAAGTGAATGTGTGTGTGTGCATGGTTGCTTTTCATTGAATACAAGATGCGAGCAATTAAGTGTAAAAATTAGACAACGTAAAAAATACATTTTTTAAAAATAAAAAGTAAAAATTTTTAACATTTCTGTAAGAAGTCACTGTAGTATTTTTATTGTATTTTTATATAATATTGTTAGTAGTAATATTGTATTAAATTGATCCAAAAGCAATTTATATGTTTTATACAATAATAAATGCAGATCAGAATGATTTCTGAAGGATCATGTGACACTGTAGACTAAGGTAATGATATTTTGCATCAAAGAAAAATAAATTACATCTTAAAATATATTCAAATATAAAACAGTACTCTAATAATAGTTTATGATAGAACATTTTTACCGTATGTTTGATCAAATAAATGCAGCGTCAAGTGAATATAACAGACTTCTTCATTGAACCAGAAAAGTGTATATTAAAATAAAGTATTAGAAGATTTTTGTTAAAAATAAATTAAATAATGGTTTTTACATAAAAAAGAAATTCTACATATTGTCATGTGAGTCACGTACACTGCTTGTGAACAGACTAATTCTATGCATTTATATATCTGACTACTGTTTTGTTGCAGATACATATGAAAATAGGCAATAAGGCAGCGTATTGTGGCGGTAAACCTTGCGTTGTGAGTGCATCCATGATTGAGGCAGTTCAGTAGGCTTTGAAACAGAGCTGTGTGTTAGTGGCCTATATTGTATGCTAGGACTTACATCAGTGGGTTTGTAGCAGTCTGACAGTGATTCCTAAGGGTCAAAAACAGAGAAATATCAACACACCAACAACTTTTAACGTTTCAGCATTTACAGACTTAAACTAGACTAATACTACACTGTAAAAAAATTAATCCGTAAAGGTTACGATAAAAAAAAACTGGCAGCTGTGGTTGCCGGAATGTGAGAAGCCGGAGAGAAACCGCAAAGTCTGACATAGTCAGGTTAGACTTATACACAGAGTGAATTCGGTTTTTAATGTGGAATGGGTTTTTACATAACTGTGCACCCTCAAGTGGGCGCTAGAGTTTGCATTAGACTCTATCTAATTACTCAGCAAGATTCTCTTCATTCTAACTTAAACTAAACACTTTAAAGAAATAGTTCACCTAATGAAAGGTCTTGTAGATGGATATAATGATGGACAGAAAACAGATTTGATAAGAAAGAGAGCTGATAAAGACATCACAATAATCTGCAAGTGATGGATCAAGCTGTGTTTATAAGTAGAAACAGTTCAACAAATTTTGATGTTAGAGGACAACAGGGGATGGGAAGGCTTTTACACTGAGGGAAGTGTTATGAATTATGGACTCATATTTTGACCAGGAGTAAAGTTAAAACAGCTTCATGATGGGTTTGTTCCTTACAAATAAACAGCTGTTCACTTCACAATTGATGAACTAGAGTGGTGTGGATTATTGCGATGTTTTTAATCAGACTCATTCTGACAGCACCCATTCACTGCAGAGGAAACATTGGTGAGCAAGTGATGTAATGCCATTGTTCAGGAAAAAGAATCAAACTCATCCAAATCTTGGACGGCTTGAGTGCAAGTAAATTTCACATTTTTAATGTTTGGTGAACTCGTGAGAAACTGCATTCTTTTACAAACATGCTCACACGTCACAGGCCTTTACCTGTAGCTTAACAGCTCTCTCGTCTTCGCTGTTCACCTCCAGGAGATCATCGATGTCTATCTCCAACTCTGGCATTTCCTCTTCCTGTAGAAGCAGATATTGGGTGACATTAGCGGAAGTGAACACATCACACAGCGAGACGTCGCAAATTAGATTTCTTTTGTGCCTGTTTTTGTGATGAATTAAAAAGAAACCTCCAAGCAATTAATTTCCCCTCTGGGTCCTGTTCTTCATTAGTGCAGAAATTCCAGTAGATTGGATGGATGTGGTCTACATAAAATCAGTAGCCAAGAAATTCAGAGTTATATGTGCCTCAGAGGCCGTCTAGAGAACGTCAGGAAACACTCTGAAGGGTCAGTAACCAGTGATGACAGGAGCTCTATAAATACACTTGCCTCTTTAAAGGTGAGAGAAGATGACGGAAGTATTTTCCATGTGGCAATGGCTTTGACTTGTTTGGCAAATGAGAGAGGTGGAATAATACACATCATCCAAACACACAACCGTTATGAAACAACATTTGTCATTTCTGTCTGTCTGAGTGCCAGGGATTGTGAGTGTTTCAGCTAATTCTGCGTTTGCTTGGCAGATCCAAGGACAAATCCAGGACTCGCTGCACAGATTTACCCCACTGTACCCTGCATTATGTCTGATTTTGTAAAATGTATTCATTTAGGATTTGAAGTGTTTTATATGATAAATATATATATTATTTAAATCACAAAAAGCCTTAAACCAATGAATTATGAAAGACAGTGTGTGAAAGACACACACACACACACAAGTGACATCATTTAACCACC
>JAUMHG010000072.1:16139796-16164949 GCA_032359395.1 Enteromius anoplus
ATATATATTTTTTAGCTCAGTCATTACAAGAACAAGATGTAATTTCTGCCTAACACATTCAAAGTGTTGCAGATTGATGCATGTTACATACAGTATGATACATTAAGGTTTGACTGACGTTTTTTGATTATAACACTGAAGCAAGATTGTTCTTTAAAAGTGCTTTAAAAATGACGTATTGTGAAAAGCACTGAACAAATATACTTGAATTGATCTGTGTGTGTGTGCAGCTGCTCGGGGTTCCAAGTGGTTGGAGAAAGAGGAAAAAGCCCGACAGTTTCATGAGAGACAACTGGAGGAGCGCAGGAAAAGGCTGGACGAGCAGCGGGTGAAGGAGGACAGGAGACGCACTGCTGTGGAGGAGAAACGACGGCAGAAACTAGAGGAGGAGAAGGTGCTTGAGAACCTGCTTTACATTGTGTTATCACTGTGAAAATATAAAGAGAGCATTTTTATTATTGTAAAGGAAATACTAAAGGCGAACCATACATTTAGTAAAAGGTGGTGTGTATCTGTGTTAGAAGGTGGACATACAGGATGAATTCTTGAAAAACTAAAAAGGACATTTTTGTCCAATTATGCGTTCTGGAATGAGTACGTTTTTGTGTGTGTTTCAGGCCCGGAATGAGGCTGTTATCAGGAGGACCATGGAAAGAAGTCAGAGAGTCAGGCCCAAGTCAAACCGCTGGAGCTGGGGTGGAACGCTCTCCACTAGCACCTCACACAACAACGGTACACACACACACACACATACATGAATGATCAATATGGTTATACTGTAAAAAGACATTCTGGAAAGTTTATGTTGCTTGTTGAATAGAGCGGAGCTAAAGCATCGCTGTTTTCATACTTTCAACTTTTGTCTCGATGAAAATAAAATAGACTCAAACAAAAGAGCAAATACTGGTAACTCGGAAAGTATGAAAATTGACTGTATTATAGGGCTGCATAATGTAGGCAAAATAGTTTTTTCCTGAATAAAATTTGCTGTTACAATTTGAAGCATGACATAATTGTAATTACTGTTAAATAAAAACAAATAAAGAATTTCTCTCTTATAAATAAAAGGTACATAAGAAAAATTATAATAGAATATATAATAATAATTATGGAGCCTCTAAAGGGACCTTTGCAAAAAATAAAAAAAGACTTTTGCGTGTGTACGAGAAATGTTCACGAGAAACTATTCTCTATATTTTGTACAACATTTGCAACATTCATTTTCATTTATTAACATTAAACTTTATTCTATTATTTTATATTATATGCATGTCTGTACATTCTCCACTGAATTTCTTGAGGTTTTGTGTGTGTGTAAACACACTTGACAATTTAAAACGCATTTTGAGGTCTAGAAAAAATTAATAGCTGCAGTATAAAAACTCAGATTTTTATATGGCAGTAGTCTATATATATATATATATATATATATATATATATATATATTTCTTTACTTCAGTTAGGTTTGCAATACCTGCTGTTAGTTTCATTTCTGTTTTTTCTTTGAATGCAAGCATTCCAGCTTTGTGAATAATTCATATCCAATTCTCGACGAAATGAGTCCAAACAAGAGAAATATGATTTTCAAACCCGTGAAAAGAAAACGATCGCACCGACTGACATTTGCAAAGTGCATGCATAAGAAGCGCCTTTCCGCGAGCGCGCAGTCTCACTTAGGTCATAGACTACATTAAAAGAAAAGACACTTGCTGCTCTTGATTAACTACTGTTTCTTTGCATCTTTTTTTCTTATTTTAATAACAAAGATAAAGAATATATAAGCTATATTGTGATGAATAATACATTAATTATTATTAAGAAAAGGACTGGAGGAATAGGCTATGTATAGCACTGAATATACAAAGCCATATCGAAATACAAAATGCGTTTTAAATGTGAGAATCACAAAGAGCTTTATTGTCAAGTGTTGACACGCACACAAAACACAAGAAATTCAGTGAAGAATGTACAGACATTAATATAATTTAAGGTAATAGAATTCAATATAATGCTAATAATTAACAGAATAGACAAGAAGTTATGCAACCGGAAACTGTAACTGGTGAGCTTGCTAAACGTTTCTCGTGCGCACGCAGTAGTTTCTTAACAGTCAAGCTTTTATTTAGTTGGAAAATCTCCAGGAAGTCCTGTAAGCTTCTATTTGGTAATGCTATGTTAAATGCTTTTTGGTAAACCGCAAGTACAAGCTCTCAGGATTTAAAGCCCTAATATTAGTGATTTTTCAAATGTTTAAAGATCAGTTCATATTGTTTGCAGTACAGCATATTTCTTTATGTTCTGCTCACATGTGCTGACTCACCATGAGCTCACCGCACACTCCCTTTGTTTCCTTTATTTACTGCTCCATCAATATCTCTTTCTCTCTGTATGGTTCTGTATCCATCCTTCTCTCGTCTCTCTCACTGCTTCTCTCTATCTTCTTCTCTCAGGTTTTGATGATTCTGCTCTCTTTTCATTGGATCTAGCTGGGCTGGAGCACTATCAGGGTGTTTACAGCTTGGCGCGTCAGCAGCAGTTTCGATCGAAATGTGAATATATAATAAAGAGTGTAGAGCGACAGACTAGCAGCATTAGCTGAAGCTTGTAGCATCACCCATAAATAATTTAGATCTCTTTTCATTTCCCATAAGATGTGACTTGTAGCTATTTTGTATTATATGTATTGACCCGTAATATCTGATGGTTAATATATAGATAGAAATTACTTTTTTTTTTTTTTTTACATCAGCGTTGATTTTTCATCTTATACTTCATTATATGACCCTTTAAAGTCTGGTAATGTCAATATTGGTGACGTTAGATCCTTTTTACGGTGTTCGAAAGACATCACATATGTCCTGCTAGTTTTAGGGGGGCACTCTGGGACACGCAGATGGAAGGGAGATTGTGAGCTTTAAGGAGATGAGTGTGTTGTCATCCTCTGTAGTCTTTAGTAAATGTAGCTAAGCACTTTTCCTCATAACTAACTTAAAATGTAGCATCCCTAAACCGCAGGTAAACACAAAGTAGAAACAGTTGTAGTAAAGCCTGTTACGTCCTCTTCCTTAACGTTCTGTTTCCTTTTTTCAGTGCGTTTGTGGTGTGCATCTGATGTTGTATTTTGCATCTGTGTGTTTTTTAGATACTGACAGAAGGTCAGTCTCCACTATGAATCTGTCCAAACCCACAGATCCAGTCATTTCCAAACGTCTGTCATATTCCTCCGCCACCTTGCTGAATTCACCAGATAGAGGTAAACACGTACACTATATCATCTGACACAATCAATCACATAGCCAAATTAATTTTCTTTTTGAATAGTTTGCCAAGAATCACCTTGTTAAATTGATGTTGTCTTTGTGTGTGTGTGTGTGTGTGTGTATTTGTGTGATTGTGCTGTACCGTCCAAGCCTTACGGAAGCAGACATCTCTCTCGTCGTCTTGCTTGATTAAAAAAACACAATCTAAATCCCAAATCTCCAAAGAGAAGATCCCTCAGGACAAACCAGCAGGTGGATTGTAGAAATCCAGGAATCTTTCTTGATGCTCTCCTACTGGGTTCAAGCCTGTGCCGTCCGGGGCTCCAGACTGCAAATAAAATAATCATAAATGAAAAATTAAAAAATGCCAGTTCACAGAAACATCAATTACAAAACCTTTGTGTCAATATGTGACTTCAGTTACATGTATTACATTTCTTTAGAAGCATTCCTTTTGCTCCGTTACAGTACTGGATGAGAAGTGGCATGTTCAAATAAGAAGCTTTGCTCCCGATAAAGTGCCTAATGTAGACATTATCATTGCATCTACACAATGTGAGCATGACCAAGTGGTTTTTAAAACAAGTCTTTAATCAAACAGTTCTGTAAGTTTTCAGTCTTGAGCCCTGGTTACACACAGCTCTGGAGTTACAAATGTTGCATGTTAGTTTATGAAGGTTTTAAATGATTTATTCCTTTATAAACAATAATGTAGCTGTAACAATAATGGGCAACTGTGTGTGCATGCTGCATGATTTATTTGACCATGATATAAACACTAGCCAAGTTTCCATTCAAGGCGTTTTTGCGGGAAAAATATTTAGCGCTTCAAATATTTTAGCGATATAGCTGATGGAAATACTAATTACCGATAGAATTTTGTAAATGTCGACACAGTATCTTTCCATTTAACTTTAGCGCATAAGTTCTACATCGATACTTCAAATGTTGCAAAAAATATTATGGAAACACCTTTTTTGTTGAGAAAAAGGGCTTTAATGCAAATAAATGTAGTGTCACCTGACAGAATTAGCCTGTAGGCAGCGTCCGTGTTCGTGGTGTTGCTCGCGTCAAAACATAGTTTAAAAGCACATTAAATCATAATGTTATTGCATCTAATATTTTATATATATGGTAAAAAGATGAGTTACCTCTCAAACATAAATATCTTACTTTGATGTTTCTTTTTAATACTTTTAAACGTTACATTTATTAGGCTTAATTTTGTCCAGGATATTATATTGTAGAGTTGGTGGTTTAATGCGTCTTATAAAAGTGGAACGGCTTACTATACTCGTTCAAAAATAAGACCTTATTTGAAATTATTTAAAATATTTATTTTATTTGTGTACATTCACAATGAAAACAGTCGTGCAATTAAATAATTGGAAGCCGCTGTCAAGAGCGCGTCACAAGAACGAACTGAAATTCAGCATATAGGCTGCTACTTGTTGCAGGGTTTTTCTCTTTCGTTTTGTTAATTTATTATTTATTTACCCAAAATATATATTTGGCATATGAGCCTTTTTTTCTTTTATAGCTTATGTTTTTCTCTGTTCGCACAAGCTCTGTGTGTGATGTGATGTGAATCCTCACGTTCTGTTTATGCTGCTGTATAAAATTAATCCCTGGAAATAAATTAAGCTATTTTTATTGGGTCACAGCCACGTATCAATTCAAATTTACTTTAGCATAATCTTGTCGGTTAATAATAAAATAACCTTAATTAACATTCCTATTTCCAGTACAGTCTAATAAAACTGCACCTGCTTATGAATAGCCTATTGCTTGATGCTGGAGTATCTAAATTGTCTATAACAAAGTACAAAAACATGAAAACTCATTAAACTTGTTATTTTCAGGTAGGCCTCCATAATTTAATAATGAGCTATTCCCCCCCCCCCCCCAAATGGATTAAGAACAGACTATTTGCATATGTTCCTAGCAATAGGTGAAATTATGTTTGAACAGATTAAGGGCAGTTTTTTTTGCGATACACCAAAACTTGTCATCTTGTCAGGATGATGTCATCACGCACACCATTTGATCTGTAAAAGGCCAGTTGGATGGAAATTTCACAAATTTCACAAATTTTTTCTCTTCTCTTCTCTTTGTGGATAACAAAACAGCGTACAAACTGGATGGAAACTTGGCTACTGTTATCTTTATTTATTTCTTGCATGCATTCTTTTTCTTCAGCAGTTGGCAAACTTTTTTTTAAAGACAACATGAAATGAAAATAGATGTATTGACCTTTTTAATGCTAAATTATGCATCTTGTTTTAAAGATGCAAATTGTTTTTCATCATAATGTAGTTACTGAAAAAACATTTTTGCTGCTTGATCGAGTATGTGGAGTGGACCAAATATTAATGTTCATAAACTCGCAAACTGTCTTTTAATCCTGCCTTAAAATATCTCCCACATTAAATGTGTTGTGATTGCAGTTTCACGTTGTCTTTCCACAAGTGGTTGCGTTTATGGTAACAAACCGTGTTTTTTGTTTTATTTATTGGTCTAACTTAAAGAAATAGTTATCCCAAAAATGAACATTTGCTGAAAAAGTTGTAAATGAGCTTATAAGATTCAGAGAAATTTAGTGTTTCATCACTTGCTCACAATTGGATGCTCTCCAGTTAATTGTTGGACTCCAGTCCATCAATTAACATATTTAAGCTGCATGTTTGCAAGAAACAAATCTAGAATTAAAACACGTTCTCTTCACACCGTTGCTTCCAGCTAAACTAGTCCTCTGTTTCAATACAAAAAAAAACTCATCTACTGTACATGTTGAAAGGTTAAGTCTGCAGCAAATATAAAAAATAAAATAAACTATTCCTTTAAATGATATCTTTCCGCTAGCGGTTACATTGCAGGGTAAAAAAAGACTGTATTTCCTTTATTGGTCTTTCTCGCTTTACACTAGAACTTTACCTAAAACATGCATGATTCACTCTCACCAGCAGATGATGCAAATGACTAACCTATTCTGGGCATATAATAATATGAATACATGTAATGCATCTGTCTCAGTTGCTCTACTGTTGCATGTACAAACTCCTTTTAGCATTTTTTCCCTAGACAACCAAATATTTCCTTTTAATGCCATTATATAAGAGAAATATGCATGTGTGTCGTCCAGGTATGCGCCGCATGCCTCTTACTGCATGGGAGAACACCGTGATCAGTCGACTACAGACACCAACACACTCCTACCTGGCCAGGAGTTGCAGCGCCATGTCTTTGTCTGGAGAAGCAGGTAATTGCTTTAATAAAAAGGTCATTTCGACTTTTCATCTCACAATCATGGCTATTTTTCTTGCAATTATGGGACAGGAAGTCCCGTAGAAGAAAAATCTCCATTGTGAGAGAAACTTAAATGTCAATTATTTAAAAAAAACCATTTCTTGCCACACTGAGACTGCAGTTTCAAAGTAGTTTTAATTTTGTCTACGACTGATGGTTTTACAATCGCAAAACGTCACAACATTTTATTCTGAACACATACAAAGAAAGACAGCAGAGGAAGAAGGGAATGAGAATATTGTAGGCCCCTGTACTGAAACAAAACACCCTTTTCAGACAAACTTTTCTCTCAGCGTCAGCCTTGCCCAGTTGCTGCCAACTTTATCTTCAAACTGACGTCTGTGCTGTGCTCACACTAATGGACCTGATGCTTCGCTAATCTCTCAGTGGCTTGTGTTTCTTGCTAATCGTTTGGTAAATTATTTTTTTTTTCTGGTTGGGGATGCTGTTATCAACTGATTAAATTCTGACATGGGCAACTGCTTCATCACTGACTCAGAAATTAAAGTGTCTGTGTTGTTCAGAATGCAACACTACCGCCCTGTTTACTGCATACTGTGCCGTACTGTTTACTGCCTGCTGTTTTTATAACCATGTGTGAAACAAAAGTAAGCTATGTTAACCTTATTACGGTTTATTTTTATTGTAGTAGCTAAATGATATCCAGTTTTTGTCTCTGAAATAAAAGTTATTTTGCATTTTTATTCCAATTTCAATCTAATCAAATAATTAAAGCATTTTATATGGTTTCCAGTTCATTTGTCAAGTCAAAAATATCTAGTGCATTGCATTATGGGATATTATTTACCACTCACTGGCTGTATAATTAATATTTAGCCAATTTCAGTTCCTTGCATACAGTAAATGTACACATCATGCATACTGCAAAAACAGTATGGTGGTATGTCGTTCTGAACATGCTTTTAGATTTTCCTCCCTGCAGTGATGGGTGTTGCCTTATTTTTTCCTAGAGCTTTGTAGATACTAATACACACTTTCTTTTTCTTCCCTTTCCATTATTTCACCACTCATTCACCCCTTTCTAACCCATTTCTTCTGCACACCTCGCTCCCTTCCTGTCGCTTCTCTTGTCCATATTGAATCAATTTGTTTACCCCATAATACTCCCTGGCCGGATGGTTAAACTTGCCTGTGGTACAGTGACCCCCATTTGTCCTCGCTCAGCCTCCTGTCACCCAATGAGCTCCATGTCCTTCAAGTCCATCCAGTCACGCAGTGCTGAGCGACCAATCAAAGCAGGCCTTAATCTTGAGAGACCAATCAGAGCAGGGTTCATCCCTCTGGACAGCAGCAATCGTAGAAAGACCACCCAGAATTTCCCGGTAAGCAAACGCACAACATCAGTTATTGTTGCACGGTAATCATATTTGTTTGTGCCCTGTGCAAGCGCCATATGGGTGTTCATAGTATAATGTAGTATGGAAGTACCGTAGATGTCTCTCAAAGGATGTATTTTGTGCGTTTCATTGGGCAGATTGACAGGAAGGATAAGGACAATGTGAGAAAGTCATGGAGTAACCTGTCATATCCAACTCCCAGTCTGAGCCTGTTCACACCTAAGAGATCTCTTTCACCTGTCGGTCATCGCAGCAGGGTCACCAATCCATCCCCCAACAGGTATACATGCCATTTTAAAGATGAAAACACAACTGAGGAACACTTAAGCTGTATTAAGGGCTTAAAGTTTTCCGGTACTGTGCTGGATCTCCGGCGTGCAGCATTTGGCTGCAGAAAAAAATAATCATGCATTTAACAAAACAGGATATCAACTTCGAGGCAATGAGTTCGCCTACCAATGGTATGAGAGGAGCACAGCTTTCACTCACTACCAATCTAACACTTCTATTCTAGCCTATCTGAATATTTTGCACGCCTTATAAACACGAGACGTGCATAGAAGGCTATCCATTAGCAGAGTCATAGCACTGATGAACGGAGAAGCACCTCAATATAGCTAGGGCTTGGTGCCGAACTCGAGTACCGATTCACATTAAATCAATCAGTACCAAATGTTGGTATCTGAGAAAGCATCTCATCACGTATGTTACACAGAGGCAGAGAAAGAGACCCCTGCATCTCTGTAAAACACAGCACAGGAAGTGTGGTAAATTTCTCTGGTCATATGGTTTCTGCAGAAAAAATACAAGTATTATTAAAGCTTTTTTAAAGGAATATTAACACAATTTTTCTACCATGTGTTAATTTTAACGGTAAAGCCTGTGTTTGTTTGCCAACAAATGTCAGTTTCATTTTCATTTGATTACAAATAAATAAATGGCTCTATCAGTAAAAATAAAACACTGAATTTCTTGGGGGGAAAATGTAGGGCCGTATTGTTCAAAATGCTGTTAGAAATATACTTATTTTGTTATTGCACAGAGAGTAAAGTACAGAAAAAAGGTACTGGTGCCATGCCGATAAGCAGGGATACAACTCTTCCAAATGTGCGATATATAGCTTTTATTCTTCAGGTCAACCATATATTCATCAAAAAAATCTTTGAATAAGGAAAGCAATAACTTTTGCCACAGACATTGCATGCTTTGCATGTGCTGAACCCCTCTCGGTAGGAAATACAAACATTAATTTCGCCATTAATTGTAATAATTCAGTCAGATTTTTGTTTGCACAAGGAGTCTGGATACGGGTAAAGGTAGGGACATGTTTGGCGGTATGGGTTTATGTGTTAGGGGTGGGTCAGCAGTGTAATTATTAATGTTAGTACTGAAATTAATTACGGATGTAATAATTATTCAACAGGTGTTTTTACAAATATAAGCACAAAGTTAAAACGTGTGTACAGAATAAGTGCATTGTACCAAATGATTCATTTAAATCCAAGTACATAGTTAAGGCCACCTAATATAACGTGAGACATTAAAATTGATCTCAAATAGAACTAAATTTGAGTTTGAAACTGGTACTCAGGTAAATTTTCCACTATTATTTTCACTATTTTATAAAGTACTTTTTATTCGATGATTTAATTTTTGTTGTCTGTTTGTCAGGGTCTCCACTACTAAACCTCCTCAGAAGACACCCAACCCCAAAAAGTCCAGGTCTCCACCTCCTCCAGCATCGATTCCTCTGTCTCCTAGTAACCCATCCTTATCGCCAGGCAATCTCAGGCCTAACAGAGTGACATCAGAGAGCCCAAAGGTTACCCAAGAAGGAGAGGGGGCCAAAAAAGAGGATGTTGAGCCTCCTAAAACTGAACCAGAGGCTCCTGAAACTAAACCGGAGCCGGCTGCTGGTCTGTAATGCCACACAACCTTTAGTGAACCATCAAGTTCAATTCTACTTTATCTTACTCTTGTGCTTTTTCTGGTTTTGTAGAAGGTTCTGGAAGTCCTCCAACAGCACGGCCCTCTGCGGGCACAACAGATCCTGAGGAGGCATCCCGTCTGCTGACTGAGAAGCGACGGCAGGCCAGAGAACAGAGAGAAAGAGAGGAGGAGGAGAAGAGACAGCAGGAAGAGGCTGAAAGGTGTGCAAGAGATTTTCATCAGCCAAACCAAAACAACAAACACGCGTTTATTTTGAGAAACGTGTTGAAATCATTTTGTGCCTGTGTATGCAGGCGCAGCAGGGAGGAGATGGCCCGCAGGAAGGCAGAGGAGCGGGCGAAGAGGGAGGAGGAGGCACAGCGGCAGGCAGAAGAGAAGAAGAGACGCGAGGAGGAGGCGAAGCGTTTAGAGGAGGAGAAAGCACAGAGGGAGAGAGAGGAAGCCGAGCGCCTGCAGAAACAGGTACACACAACACTCTCAGACAGATCAATAAACACTCAGCACTCACTGTGTGAATAACTTGTGAACAATAGGGCTGTAAATAGATTATAAAATTGGGGCAAGTTTTTATTCATCGCTAGCTACCATTAAACATGTAATTAATCTCAATAACATGTTAGGTTTGACAACCCTAAACTAAACGCATGCTGATTTTATTCATTTTTTAAATATGTAACATTATGTGTATGGCTCCATGTGTTCAGAAAGAGGAAGAGGAGGCTCGCCAGAGAGAAGAGGCAGAGCGTTTGCGTCTGGAGAGAGAGAAACACTTCCAGAAAGAGGAGGCTGAGAGAATGGAGAGGAAGAAGGTAAACTAATTTCTTTTTGAGCGCCTTTTAAGGTAATGGCAGGGTTTAAGTGTTAACTGATTCTTGTCCGTCACAGCGCCTTGAGGAAATTATGAAACGCACACGCCGATCTGATCAGGTAAGATGTAATATCTTTAAGCAGTTACCTTCCTCTTTGTAGTGTTTTTGCCCCTAATTTGAAGTGTTGGCTCTTCTTACGTTTTGAAGAAAACCACCCCACAGGGAAACGGTGAAGTCAGCCAGCAGAGTGGACAGAATTCAGGTGATTTTTGATTTTTGCATTTACATGTGCACCAGTGTTTTTACTCTTGAATGAGTTTAAGATGATGTCTGTTGTGAATCTGACATCTCTAACTTCCCACTCTCTTTTCTAAGCGAGTTCATTATCCAGCAGCCCTTCAGTGACCGTGTCGGCCCCTCAGGCTCCGGAGACCTCAGAGACAGTATGCAGTGACAGTAATGGACATACGGGGCCCAGCTTCATTACACCCATACAGCTCACATCAGGTCACAGGTGCGACCCGAGTTCATATATATACAGTGGGCACGGAAAGTATTCAGACTCCAGTAAACTTTTCACTCTTTGTTATATTGCAGCCATTTGCTAAAATCATTAAAGTTCATTTTCCCCCCTCATAAATGTACACACAGGACCCCATATTGACAGAAAAATTATTGACATTTTTGCAGATTTATTTAAAAAGAAAAACTGAAATATCACATGTTCCTAAGTATTCAGACCCTTTGCTGTGACACTCATATATTTAACTCAGGTGCTGTCCATTTCTTCTGAATATATATATATATATATAATTAAATAGTTTTTGAGCTGAATTTTACAGGCTATTTTTGCTTGTTGCATGATTATGTCTGTAATTTATTTTTGAGATTTTTAAAATGAAATTAAAATGCTTACTGTTCCTTCTTTTGTTTATTTTTCACCTCTTATTTGTCCTCATTTCAAAGTCATTTTGGATAATTATCTGCTAAATGGCTCAGTAAACAAATCTCTCCTGCCCTCTACTGGTGATAGGAGGAACTCCAACATTGTTTTTTTTCTTTTCTAAGCACTTTAGAAAATTTGTTCACAGACCGCATGAGCTCTATTTCTATTTCCATGTATTCATTTAGTAGACACTTTTATCCCAAATGACTTCGAATGAGAATACGAGAACAGACATTTAAACCAACAAGATGCTTAACTGAAGAAACTCAACCTTGATGTAGAAACAGTTTGTAATCTCTGACACTTCTGTTCACTTCAAGTGAGGCTGCCCAGCACAGAGAAAACGGCACCGTCACAGAGGCCTTCGAGGAGGTCATAGAGGTTCCCATCGGGACCAAACTGTCCCGTCAAGATGGAGATGGCGAGGAGGTGGAAAATGAAGAAGAGGAGAAGAGAAAGGTTCCCTTATTGGCTTTCAGAGAGAACGGCAGCATGCATAATGTGAGTGGACTGGAGGAAAACCCGGCACAGTAGAGTTCAGGTCAGTCAGTCCGGACACAACGTGGATTTGGGGTGACATGGGATTGTCACCCTTTACCTTATTTAGATTTTCCCCCCATTATAGATGCTTGAACATTTATAATGGCAGAAATGCAACACAGGAATAAAAGACGTTGGAGGGAGACCCCTCAGTGCACTTCTCTTCATCTGACCCTTAGATACCCAAAAAGAGAGATTCCGAAAATAAGATCTCTTGGCTTCTACTTCCTGTAATCAGCTCGTATCTCCTCAAACTGAAGTGGTGCACCTTAGGAAACACATTTTCTGTCTTTTTTGGGGGGGGCCGCCATCGTGGTGACTGAAGCCACATCTAATACTTGAAGAAAAGTGTCCTCGCTGTGGTGGAAGCTCCTGTGAAGCGCTAACCATAAGGAATGTGTGACAAAAGAATGATGTTTGCTTAGATTTATGGCAAAACCTTGTAGTTTTGCTCTCGCTATGCCAACAGTTGAGTGGCTGAACTCTCTGCTTAGTTTTATAATTATTGTTCAAATGAAGAGAACAGATTTTCTTCCCTCTTTGCAAATTTTGCTACGGTTTGCAAAGACCCGGTCTCACTCCACCCCAATGTATGGCTCTCTACACGATCCGAGTCATCACTATTATTATTATTTTTATTAAGATTTGGATATGACTGGGTGAACCGGAGTTACTCAGGAACATATTCATGATATGTTTAACTCAAAATTAAATGGAAAAAAGTGCTAACGTTTAAATGAATCACACACCTCCATTTCTTAGTTCAGTAATTGTGGGAAAAATGCTATGTTATGTACAGTGTGAAGTATGTACATTGTGTAAAGCGTTGCTCTACTGCCTATAAATAATGCTGATCCAAATAAACATGTTATGACCTTTTTTCCATTAGGTTTTGGGTTGAAATGTGACCTGGATGTGTTTTTGTGAGGTTCCCCCCGCTGTTGTTTTCAGTAGCGTTAATCACAGACGTCCGAAAGCGACTTGTACTATAGAAGCTTATGCATTAATCATTAAAAAATCCTTTGAAAGTAATCATGACGTAATAAAAAATGAGCAGAATCTCTATAAATTGAAATGCTGCTACCTTTGTCTCTCCTCTGCCTTATCAGATGAAGTGAAGTTTTGAGGATTTGTTAAAGGGCTGATTTCTTTTGTTTTGTAAATCCTGTTCATTAATAAGCTCGTAACACATGCTATCGGCCCTGTGAGTCTTGCTGCATCATGTAGCCATTTCCATCCAAGCCCATCAGTACTTCATAGGGCTTATGGAAAACCAAGTATCCTATATAGGACATAATATAAAGTGATTTATCTTATAAGACTATCCCGGTTTGTTTGAGTTGTAGTCGATATCAGTGGATGGTCAGTGGACACCATGCAAAAATAAAAAAAGTAGCAGGGATCAATTACATATCAAGATGTACAATTTTCTGGTTTAGTGATATGCAAATGCTAAAAAAAAAGTATACATGAATCTTGCACAAAATCTGTTTGTAAGAGAGTGGGTGAAGGTTTGAAAGAAGCACAACTTGTTTACCGAGACGTCAGGGAGCTATTTTTCAGTGAAGACCTATTTAAAACGCACTACTGATAAAGCACCCATGTGCCGTTGACCTACCCGAGAGCACTGACTACCACTTTAAAAACCTGAAGCGTTTTCTCCCAACCAAGTCGATCTATATGCATGTACAAATGATGGAAATCAATAAACTTTTTATCTGGAAATGACGAAGGTTGCTTTGTGCTTGTGTCTGTGGAAATGGAAATTGTTATGGGGATTAGATGAAACGTTTTGCATGTGAAAGGTTTTGATCCAGTCGTGGTTTATGTAGTGCCAACGTGAAGCTCAGATTTTTCTTCCCCTGAGTTTAAGACGTTTAAGAAACATTGCATTTCATATTCTTTCGAAAAGGGATGTCGAAATGCAGTGGTTTTCAAAAGCATGCCACGGATGCTGTCAATCAAGCTGTATTATTCCTTTGAGATCGTTTAGGGAACTAAATATGTCTGCGCTTATGTCTGTATTTTTCAGGTCACCATGGAGAAGTATGTTTGCCTTGTAAAAGCTTCATGCTTGCTTAAAAATATTAACTAATTATTAAGGAAGATGTGCACAAAACAACCATTTAAATATTTGTGTTTCTCTTGGTTTTGACAGAATGTATTAGTCACAGAATTCAGTAAAAACGGCAATATTGTGAAATTTTATTACAATTTTTAAAATGGATGTTTTATATTTAGATATATTTTAAAATGTAATTTACTCCCATGATGCAAAGCTCATTTTTCAGCATTGGTACTCAGAAATGATTCAATGCTTAATCAAACATTTGTGCTGCGTAATATTTTTGTGGAAACCAAAATCTTTGCTTAAAAAAAAAAATCAACTGAGCCCAAAATCTTGAGTGGTAGTGTATATGATATGCGTTGTGAGATTTGTCAGGTCAGAATTGCTTTATTTTGAACACATTTTCTTTATTGTTTGTAAATGTTTCTGAAACCTTTCTCCAATTAAAGCATAAAGCACTGGGTTTAAGCTGCAATGTGAAAAAGCCAAGAGCCGACAGGTGTAAAATGCATAATCAAGATGAAGAGATACGTTACAGTTTACAAATGAAGACCAACCATAATCCTGCAGGATTCTCAAGAACATAACTATGTTGTATGGAGCCCATCCGATGAAGAAGACCAGCCCGATGCAGAATATCAGTTTGATGGTCTTGTGTCGCCTCTTAGTTTGGGATCGTGCGACTGTCTGGAACATTCTAACATGACAAAATCCCATGATGCAAAATGCAATCAGGAAGAAAACATTCTGTAAATAAACAGAGGCATGTTTTAATTGAATACTGTTAAATTCGCAGTAAAGATTCCCTTCGTGTTCTAGGACATGACTATGAAGGGAGACTAAAAGTGCAGCTGCTCCACTCAAGATCCAAACGATAAAAGGAGCGACTGAGAAGCATCTGCATCTCTCCCAGTCCGACAGAGGATGAACCACTGCCATGTAACGCTGAACGGTCATTAGAGTCAAGAACAACACGCTGCTGTAAAAGCCGACATAGAAGAAGAACTTGACAGCTTTACAGCTGACCTCTCCAAATGTCCAACCCCAGACGAAGTACAAAGCCCAAAATGGAAGTCCAAAAGTGAAGAGCAGATCTGACACGGCTAAATTGAAGATCAGGATATTGATCAGTGACCTAACCTTTTCATACAGCAGCAGGATGACCAAAACCAGCAGGTTACCAACGCAACTACACACGACCAGAAGAGCGAAGTACACTGGAACAACAACGGATCCGGCTCGGACCACCTCTTCTTTGTGACACAGCTGGTCTTCTGGTTCTGTATACTCTGTATACTCTTCAGTCATGTTGTTCTCTATATAATCATATTAAATGTCATTTGAATGGATTGTTATTGTATTTTATTAATTTAATTAAACCATTCTTCGTTATTAATAAAATAATAAAGAATATTCTTACCTTAATTTTTGTCAATACTGTTACAAATATGATAAAAAAAATGCCAAACTGAAACCGATTGGTAGAAAACTGCAAAGCAAACTGAAGCTAATATTTAGTGACGTTGGGTTGTTCTTAAGTTGAATGGGAGGGTTAAAGACACCTACCCTAAACTCATTTCTCTTTTTCATTACGAATATGAAATGAAAGTATCGTTTTCACAATAAAAGCTGTTCTTTAAAGTGCTGTGGCAATTCCTTGGTAACATTTGAAGGTAAACCGCTGGTTTACGCAGCATTCACATGATTTGTTTCATTTTCATGTCTGTTTCTAGCTCTTGCTTTTGTTTTAATAGGAAATACATATAAAACTGCTTTTCAATCAGGTATTTATTTCATAAGACTTAAAAAGTTGTAAAAGTATGTTGCTGTTATACAGGTGATAATGGTTGAAAGGATTTATTGGTCGGTATGTGAAGAGGTCATTTGCAAAAACGGATGACTCGCAAAGGCCCGCCCTCCTTAGTTACTGTTGCCATGACCACTCTCACACTGCACACATGTTTTCACGCGGTAAAAAATACATTGTAGTGCAAAGAGAAAACTCATAACACACTGACAGAGAAGACTGGTCAGGTTATTTCTGATATTAAACAAGGTCTCGGGACTCTCAGCTTCTAAATCCTCATTTTTAAAGAATTTAACCTATAAATACCATTTTGTGGCTCTTTAATGTGGGGTGGCAGATCATCGTCTCAGTTCAAAATAGCACATGGTTTCGTAGTTCTATACCTTCAGAGACAGGACGGATTACGAACCGGGCCAGCGGGGCCGCTGCCCAGGGGCCCTTGGGGTGCAGGGTGCCCCTAGCCCAGAACAATTTGCCCGGGGGCCCACTCGAACGTTGTGCAAATGTTTTGCCCAGGGGCCCGCACAACCCATAATCCGTCCCTGCTTCAGAGAGTCGCAGTGTCTGTCTTTTTGCAGTAAAGGGCCTGTCGTAGTTTAATGCATGACAAGATGAAGCCATGTGAGGTTAATGTTAGCTGAAAACAGATGAGCGCACATCTGCATGAACGGTTCCCAATCAAGTCATGGGATTTTTTCCACAGAATTCTGGTCAGATCGCCTGTCAATCAAGCTCTTAGCGTACGGGCCATTCTCTAACAAAAAATTTGTGTTTTCACTGTGCTTTCTAGTTAATTTCAGTCAGACTGCAGTGTGTAGTTATTTTGTTGTTTCTGGACTCTGCATCGGGGGCCTGTACCATGATGGTGGCTAAACAAACTCAGAGTTACAGGATTAGTTTTGGGTTGACAAATCTAAACCGATGCAATCAGGCATTGTTGGTACCATGATGAAGCTCATCAAGGTTCATTGTTAACCCAGGCTTGATCCTGAGTTAATGTAGCACGTGCACACGAAAGTGTGACATCAGCAATAAGCAGCCACATGCTTTTAGACTTTCATTCACTTGTTGTGAGAGAGTCCGATTCACTACTAAAAATTAGGATTGAGCAATATGATGAATTTAATCACATTTACACAACAAGATGAAATGATCTTTTATTGAAAGAGGAAAAACAAAAACTTGCAAGTAAGCTGTATTATCTATGTTTATATTAATTTAAAAGCCCATTGCTATTAAACTAAATTGGCTTGTGTAATAGATTAAGGAGATTATAATTGTATAAATAATAAAGTAATTCTAAAAATGATAATCTAAAAAAATCGGATGATTTTATCTTTAAACAATGTTTTACTATGCAGCTTGCTTTAATTTGGAGTAGAGAAGCTGGGGGAGTGGTTTTATTGCATCAGACATGTGTCACTTTGCTGGAAGCTGATTGGTCAAATTTAGTTTTGAGATCTCTAACCCAGAACATAAACTGCCCTGGAGCAGGTTAGCCATGCTGCGCAAGTTACCATGGCAATGAACACCAATTGAGGCAGAGTTTCTTTCATGTTACCTAAAACCCAGGATTGGTGCAAACTAATCCTGAACTTATCTGGCTATCTGGCTATCTGGATTCAAGTCGCATGTTACCGCCAAGTGTAAGCACAGCCTTGTTAAATTAGGTAAACAAATATGAAAAAACAGCTAATACAAAAAACATTTTATCATTATAACAAACATGATTTTTTTTTTAATGTAAATGAACTGTTTTTGCAAATAAACTCTTCATGTATTCTACAAACATAATAATATTGTTGGTATTAAAAATATGCAAAAGTAAGTTTGGTATGATCTCAAATCTTCCATTTTCCTGTTTATGTAGGTCAATGATGCTGTGTTTCCTTCCACAGACCACAATGTACGGTCACGTGAAAGAAAGAAAAAAAAAAAAAAAAGTCAACTTCCAGACATAACTACGTTATACGTATTTCACTGCACAAAAACAAAACTGCGTAATTGGCACTTTCACAAGCGGAAATGGTTTAACAGTAATTTAGGTGGAAGTATTTGAGAAGTTCACAATGGTTCATTCATAAAATATTTTCCTTGAGAAACCTGATTCGATTCGGTTGTTTGTTTAAATTACGCAGACAGAGCATTAAAACTGTTTGTTTCAAATGTTTATGAAATTAATCAGTCTTCAGTGTTTGTTTTCTTACTAATTTTGTAAATGAATAATTCACCCAAAATGAGTACAGGCCATGCAGGATGTAGACGGGTCTGGGATCTGGAGAAATGCTGCTTTCCATCACTTGCTTGTCAAAGGATCCTCTGTAGTGAATGGGTGCTGTTAGAATAAGAGTCCAAACATCTGATAAAAACATCACAATAATCCTCAAGTAACCCATACCACTCCTGTCCGTTAATTCACCTTCATGGACTGGAGTGGATTGAACTACTTGTGGATTATTGTAAAGTTTTTTTTCAGCTGTTTGGACTTATTCTGACGGCACACATTCACTGCAGAGGATCCAAAGCTCATTTTCTCCAAATCTGCTCTTATGAAAACCTCCTTTTACTACAATCTATTTCTCGGATGGCCTGAGGAGGAGTATATTTTAAGCTGATTTTATTTTCTTTAAGCACTTAAAGACTTTTTACTGAATAGTTCAGAGACTTTTCTGTGTTCATACACTTTACTTAAAACAGAACCTCCTTGAAATTTCACGGAAAGTATTATAAAAGCTTACATCAGCAAAAACTAAAATTGCTGGGTTTATGCAACAGTGTGAGAAAGCTAACATTCGGCATGCATAATATGCATAGTCTAGTCTTATGCTCACGTCACACTCTGTAAATGGATGGACTGTCAAAGATTTTAGGAAAATGACAACGTTATATGGTGCCCAACCAATAAAAAACAGCAGCACAATAAAAAATGTGATTCTAACAGTCTTGTGACTCGATTTAACCTGTGATTTTGTAATGGTCCGAAGCATTCTGCCATAGCAGTAGCCCATGATCATAAATGCAGTGAAGAAAAAAGCATTTTGAAAATAAGTAATGCCAGATTTCCATTCAACACTGCTATATTCACAATACTGTCTGTCAGATTCTGTCATGACTTTGCTATGAAGTGAACCGAGCAGCGCAGCCGTTCCACTTAAGATCCAAACGATAAAAGGAGCGACTGAGAAGCATCTGCATCTCTCCCAGTCCGACAGAGGATGAACCACTGCCATGTAACGCTGAACGGTCATTAGAGTCAAGAACAACACGCTGCTGTAAAAGCCGACATAGAAGAAGAACTTGACAGCTTTACAGCCGACCTCTCCAAATGTCCAACCCCAGATATAATACGAAGCCCAAAATGGAAGTCCAAAAGTGAAGAGAAGATCTGACACGGCTAAATTAAGGATGGAGATACTAGTCTGGTGTCTGAGACTTTTGTAGAGTGCAAAGAAGACCAGAATGAGGATGTTACCGATGCAGCTTAACACAACCACTACTGTGAAAAAGAGTGGCGTGAGAATCGATCCGACTTTTACCAGCTCCTCTTTGCGACACAACTGGTCTTCATAGTTGCTGTGGTAGTCAAGGTCAGTGAACTCAGTCATGTTGTTGTCAGATCTGTCCAGGTTCAGTTCTTTGCTGTTTGTACACACACACACACACACACACACACACACAAAAGTACAATTTTCTCTGATCAAGTTTAGAATTAATTACAATAGACTGATTTCTTCTAAAACATGGTCCAGTGATCTTTGATAGAATAGAGACTTTATTAATGTTTGCATTAGCATTGTGTTAAAGTCTCTAGGGAAAAAGTTATAATGAATATACAAAGGACTTACCTGATTATTGATGAGCTAGTAGAGCACAGCTCCTTAACTGATCACTGGAGATGTCCACAGTCTCTAGTATAAAATCAATTGGAATTTCAAGAATGATATTTTTAGATCAACCAGCTATGATAACTGCAGGTATGTGAATACCATATCAATGATTAAAAAAGAGCAGTGCATTTTCTGGTGATTTCTGAGGTGCTTGTATGATAAAGGTAAATAACAAACATCCCCCTCAAACCTCAGACTCTAATCTCTTTCATCTTGGTAAGAGGAAGCTAAAGTGGCTTTGTGATCTTTACACTTGAAGTTACAGCTTTACAAAGAGGCAACAAATACAATAGGAAAGTCACCTGCTTTCTCATGAGCAAACGACCCAAATGACGTGTGATCATGTGTCTAGCATCATAAAAGTTTCTTAAAACTTTCCATGAAAACAAGTGTCGCAATCAAGTCTCATACTCACATACAGTGCTCACGTATTGTCCATTCAACCACTTTTAATTGCATTTACTTGAAATGTAATGTAAACAAAATGTAACCATATCTGCATTCACAGATTGAGGTCATAAATCCCTGCCCACTCTCTCTGAGGGCCTTCACAAAATAATGAAGAGACACACTTTTGACAACAAATGTAAGTAGTGGTATCCCACACGTTACGTCTAATTTGATTTAAGTTATGTTCTAATTTATGATCTAAAATATGACCTCTGTAAGCGTTGATTGACAGTTTTTCATATGTCAAAGGCCAAAATGTGTGGATTTATGGGTAGGGTCCTTCAGTCACACTAACTGACATGTTACAGGGTCCTGTCACCCTTATTGAGATTATTGGAGGTTGTGAAAATCAAAAGATCAAAACAGATGTTAGATCAGACATCAGACATTTTTTACAGTGTACTTATGTGACAGACCTGTGTGTGGACCTGATTTCAAGAAATGATCAGACTAATGTTTGTGAGATTATTGAAACCCAGGTTGAGAAAAATAATGTGTGTAAAGTTTCTTCAGTGCATTGACAATGTTTGAAAACTTTAGGTTTAGGTATTCGACTACAAACTTTAGATTGTACATCGACGTGCTTAAAGAGCTCATGAATGGATACAATGTAAGCTATAACAGAAGCATCAAGATGAGGCCGATGGATGTGTGTAGAGAAAACGTGTCTGTGGTAATACATAACCTATATGGGTCTGGAGCAGGGGTCATCAAACTCGGCCCTGGAGGGCCGGTGTCCTGCGGACGTTTGCTCCAACTTTCCTCAACACATCTGCCTGGAATTGGAGTATACCTAATAAGAGCTTTATTATCTGCTTCAGTTGTGTTTGATTAGGGTTGGAGCTAAACTCTGCAGGACACTGGCCCTCCAGGACTGAGTTTGATGACCCCTGGTCTAGAGGTTCACACAGCATCAGACCTATATTAGAGTTTAGGATTGGTGATACAGTTAGAATCTCTAACGTAAAAGGTCCATTTGCAAAAGGATATGAGAAAAACTATGCAGATGTTTTTTTTTTACAATAAAACGCCGTATCCCTCGGGATCCCCCCGTCTATAGACTGTGTGATTGTGATGGTGATGTTATTGATGGCGTTTTTATGAGCTGGAGTATCTGTAAGTAAGAACGAAACATTTAAAACTAAAAGAATTTTGGACCGGAGACGTGAAGGCTGAACAACAACGGTTCTGGTCCAGTGGGTCGGTTGGCCTTCAACACATGGCTGGATGAGAAAGATGTGGTAAACATACAATCATCATAAAATGAAACCGCACAGCCGTGTGCACACATTAATTTAAAAACCGAACATGGATGAGGGTGGTTTTTACTTGACACTCCCCTGCAATGCGACATTAGCTATTTACCCTAAAATACAAGTTCTAGTTATAAAACCGTGCTGGCTAGAACTATAAACCTAAAAGGAGAATGGGATGTCAGTACTCTCAACCATGGTACACGTTTCCTGAGAAAGATGGTGCATATATTGTTACAATGGATCAAAACACGGTGGAAGATGATGAGGAACAGGTGTCCGAACATTACACAGTTGGTGAAGCGATTAAGATTAACATCAACAATGGAAGCCGAAGCATATCAAAGTTATGTAATACACTACAGACAGGTTATTATGAGGATGTTCTGTTTCTGATGCCCCGGGTGTTGCTATAGAATCACCAAGTCGTTACGTGCCAGAGAGGACTTTTTGCACGGCTACACCCTCTATGCATTCAATCTTAAACCAGACGGCGCGTGTCACTTGAAGCATGGTCCAGACGGCCTCTTCCGCGTACGATTAACCCTATTCTCTATTCGATCTTCGACAGCGCCATTGAAGTGTCTAACCGTCATCAGATCTTGGCTGATGCCATTTACATTGATGATAAAGGTGTTTGATATTTCTTTTATAGCTTTAAAAATAAAAAGGTAATGAAAATGTTTTTAAGTTTGTTCAGTGTGTGCAGACCGGTAAAATGTTTATGTCTCATGTTTAATATGTTGCCAACAAAAATAAAGAAAGAAAATGTATTTTATAACGGCTTTATTTATGACACTATACACATCACATCAACATTGAAAAAAAAAACACATAGATATTAAAAACTTAACCACATGCCCCGTTCAAGAGTGGGTGATTTTAATTCTGCATCTTCAGGATAATTAGATTGTCTTGTTGGGGTACGTAGGTCCTCTCTCTCTTTTTTTATTTTGTTTAGAAGATTTGGACATTGGAGTGAATGATTTTGTTTTAAAATAATTAGTTGCATTCCAGACATAGTGATTAGGAACCACTGAATATGGCTTTTTAAAGAGACAAATGTTTCAAGAAAATTCATACCCAGCCTCCGTTCATCTAAAATCTTTTGTGAAGCTGTGATGCTGAACCGTGGATGGTTCTACCTTTACACGCTAGTTTACCTCCCGCTGCCCAAAAAAGCAACATCTTTAGATTTAGACATTTTCTCCAGAATGTAACTAAAATTGTTTGCATTCCTCCACGGAACATTCTTTAAAACATCATCTGCAACAACATCTAAAACATCCTGGGTGCTTCCACTTGTAGTCGGTTCTTCTTTATCCCCATGCTCGATCTCCTAGTGAATGGATGCTTCAAGCTTAAAATCCTTAACTACGATCAGCCATGCCTTATTGATGGGAAACAAAACATCATCATCCAGAGTCTGTGGAATTCCATCAATAAATGTAATGTTATCATCATACATTTTCAACAAATGAGCATACATAGGTTGCCACACAGAATAAATCATAACAACATTGTCATTTCTTTCAGAAATCAACTTTCCAGCATTTTGCAACAGCATTTTTACAAAGACTGTTTTGCCACCATTTCTAGGTCCAGAGATGACCATTGAATATGGACATTGGAGTCATATATCAAACCCCGCTGCATCTAGCACACTACCACCAAAAATGTTGTCAGAAGCCATATGTAACAGTTGTAAAGTCTGGGAGCAATACGCGCTTGTCGTACACGACTCTGAATTTCTTTACAATTGACTTGCTGTGTAATGTCAAACGCTTCTTATTGCGCACTATTGGTATGTATATTGGTATGAATCGTGGTATGTAAGAATATATTGAGTATTGCTCCTCCCCCGGACATGTGACGGCTGCAGAGTTCACATAATTCAGCGTTATTCCTCCTTTCACTTGTACAAAAACCTTACCCTTAGCTGTGACATAAGAATAGCTTTTAATGCCCGAAGTCGAAAAAATGTGTTATGTGGTCGCCGGGTCCTACTTTATCAGTGAGATCACCAAGATATGGTCCTAGAAGTGGTTCATATTCACTTTCTTTTGTTGTAAAGATAACACTCTGTATTACAATATAGAAGCCTATCACCCAACCTATCCATGAGGTTGCAGAGTTCTAAACGCGCATGGGCAGTTAAAGACATTTATGTCACGAGTCTGGGCTGCTTTCCCATCTGCGTAAGACCACTGAACAATGGTAGTGTAGTGCAGTGGTTCCCAACCACGTTCCTGGAGGACCCCCAGCACTGCACATTTTGCATCTCTCCTTTATCTGACACACCTATTTCAGCCCTTGGAGTCTCTACTAATGAGCTGATGACCTGATGCAGGTGTGTTTGATTAAGGAGACGTGGAAAACATGCGGTGTTGGGGGTCCTCCAGGAACGTGGTTGGGAACCACTGGTTTACACGATAATAACAATTGTTTAAAAGCTTGCTCTTTGAAACCTGATTTCAGACTTAACTCTTTCACACGTGAGTTTAAAATACTCTGGATGGACCCTCAGAGTGAGTGTTTTCAGGCGACCGTTATTTTGGAATGTTTAGCCTTATTGTTTCCATGGCGACGCATTTTTTGTGACGCACCGCAGTCGCAATAGCGCTACATGGATAGTTATTTCTTTTCATCTGTGCAAGCAAATGTATTTGGTTGTTTAAACACTTTTATAATGACCGTGTTAGTTGATCTATACCGGGTGATGGGCGCCGCCATGTTAGTTCACGAGCTGTGGGGATTTAACGTTACAACACGCCAATTCATCCTCTCCTCCCGAAAGACGGTAAAGTAAGTCTCCGGTAAACGGGGAGATGAGCAGCGTAAACTTTATAGTAACCTACGTAAACAATCTGTATATGCTAATAATGAAACATGTCGTCAGATTATATTTGTAAGGATCATTATTGCCGTTTCTATAGACATCATCGTCTATTTTATAAACAGTCCGTCTGTCTCAAAAAATTACCTGCACAAGGACGAGGTGCACGAGTGTCCGTGAGCCCTTTTGATGACGGAAATGATGTAATACAGATGGATGAAGTAAACTTTGGCCTGAAGTAAAAGCTGGCGCAGCGTTTGCTGTAGGCAAGTTTGTTGAGGTATTGCCAATTAAATGTCACTGTTTCTATCATTGATTTCAACCCTCCAAAACTGTTTTAGCTGAAACCAAAAATGCACTTTTCTGTCGCTGTGGTCAAATATTTTTGGTTTCCAAAATTTCAGTGCATCACCTTTAAGTTGTACGGTATTTGAAAGGTGCCATAGAATGGAAAACCGAATTTACTTTGGCATGGTTGAATAATAACAGTTCAGTACATGGACATAACATACTGTGAGTCTCAAACATCATCGTTTCCTTTCCAGTCTAGAGGCGTAATAGTTACGCTCACCACATTTGCATATACCCGCCCATAACTTATCATTCAGAAGGGTTGATGTGCAATCTCAGAACAACAGGTTGTTCTACAAAATCAGCATCTTCGTCTGATACAGGCTCAAACA
>JAUMHG010000072.1:16186973-16207564 GCA_032359395.1 Enteromius anoplus
GTTTCTTCCTGCGGGACAATCCGCGTGAGGGGAGACGACAGGGGACAGATCCACTATTTAATTTCGTGGTGTATGTGTCACCAAAGGCTTAGGGGTCGTTCACATTCAGCGTGCAAGCTCTTCATTTTCAACAGAGCTGCGCAGTTTAAAGTCCAAAGCAGAAATGATTTTGTAACTGACAGCGGTTTCATGGTTGCCAAGTAACAGCAGACGCTACAGACGCGTGAGCGCGAAACATTATGAAATTGGTGGAGGAAGCGACGCGCCTTGCGTTTTCCACTCGTTTTTAGACGCTTCGTGAACGCACCCTTATGTTACATTCAATGTTAAAGTATGGTTAACGCCAATACAAACATTATTTTAGTGTGTTAGACCAGAAAAATGCAGCTCTGGTTAAACAGCTGGATGTTGGGTTGAACGTTACCTGAATGCTACGGGTGATAGTTTGTAATGTGTGTGTTTCTGGTTCTCGTCTGTTTGAGGGTGGGAGGAGCAGACGCGGGTTCCCTGTCCCGTCTCTTGCGCTGCTTTCTTGAGTGTAGCACTGAAAACATTATATTTTACACACTTTATTCTCTTTCTTTTTTCTGAATCGTTCGGTTCGTATGCGTACCGAAACGAAATCCTCGTACCGAACTGTTCAATATGATACGATGTATCGTTACACCCCTAATATATATATTTACATTTACATTTATTCATTTAGCAGACGCTTTTATCCAAAGCGACTTACAGGTGAGCAGCTAGGGGAACGGTGCCTTGCTCAAGGGTCTCACCTCAGTCGTGGTATTGAAGGTACTAACCCCACCTACAATCCCTGCCGGACCTGGGACTCGAACCCACAACCTTTGGGTTGCAAGTCCAACTCCCTATCCATTAGGCCATGACTGCCCATATATATAAATGTTTTTTTTTTTTTTTGCATTCCACTTGTGCCTGTCTTTTGCAACTCCTCGTACATAACATGAAATGGTCATGAGGTGCTAGTTCAAAAAGTCTACAAAAAAGTTTAATCTGCAGTAGTGGTGGGCCGTTATCGTCGTTAACGTGCTGCTGTCACTCAGTGGCTTAAAATCACTTTTTTACATTTTTAAAAACGCTTGCAAACAATGTTCATAACTTAAAACTGCAATGTCAAATGAGTGTGTAACTGCGATCGAGACAATAGTCCAAAATTTCTACCAGTTAATTGTGTCTACCAGTATATTGCCCACCCCTAATATCCATCAATGTAAAAGAAAATAAACACTGTCATATGAAAAGCAGTAATTACTGTATATGTATAAAGTCCATCCAAAAGCAACCACCGGAAATGTCCTAGCAACTAAATGCAACACCTTGACATTTTAAGAAAATGTCATAAAAATAAATAAATAAATAAAAAAATCTATTGTCATTCATATTTTGAAACAGGTCAGATATGTTTTGGGCCACTGGTACTTGAGTGGCAATAAAAGTGTTGGTTCTTTTTCTCTCTTAGCTGAAGACGTCTCTGGGTAAAGGCAGAGCATTTATCCGTTACTCGCTCGTGCATCAGCGTCTGGCTGACACACTCCAGCAGTGCCTCATGAACCACAGGGTCACAAGGTAACACTTCACTGTCTCCTCATCTGTCATGTTGCCCATCTTTTTCCATAAGCATGGGATTTAGTATTCAGACCTTTTTTCAATCCTGATTATTTGAGTTCCAAATATTACAACAAAATGTTTACCTTTTGCTATTATTAAATAGTTCCTGTTTCAAAATAAAGAGAATGAATGAATGTATCTGTGCAATATTTCTAAAAATATTGCATATAACGCAAACGCATACGATTCTATATAAATCATATATTATAAGGATTAGTACTTGTCTAAAGTTTGAAAACATTTCCAAATAAGAAGTCTCTTATGCTCACCAAAGCTGCATTTATGTTCTCATAAATATAGTAAAACTATGATATTATTAAATAGAATTACAATTTAAAATAAAGGTTTTCTATTGCAATTAAATGGAAATGGAACGAAAGTGGAAAGCTGAATCTTCAGTATCATTACTCCAGTCTTTAGTGTCACATGATCCCTCCTTTTGTTGCTCAAAAAACAATATCTTCTGTTTATTATTGTTGAAAATGGTTATTCTGCTCAATTAGGCAGAAACTGTGATATACTAACATTTAAACGTCTGTGGTATGTTTGTGAATGTGTTTATTTCAATTCATTTTGAACAGAAATTAGCCAAAGGTGTGGAAAACTCGAGTAAAGGTGCTGAAGATTCAGCATTACATCACAGGAATAAATTACATTCAAAAAGGAAACATTTTCATTTTAAATTGTAATTATATTTGACAGCACTACTGTTTTTGTAGCAATTTTGATCGAATGATTGCAACCTTGGTGAGCATGAGTTTTTAAAACATAAAAAATATGTTTTTCAAAGTACTGTATACATGATGGGCATTTTAATTATAAATTCAATAATAGTTGAAAAAAATATGTATATATAAATAGATAGATAGATAGATAGATAGATATTTACATAGGTTTTATTAAATACTTTATATGGACATTTGAGATCTAAATGTGATCATGGTCAATTATTAGTGCACCTTTAAAAGTAGCATCTTAAAGTACTTTACATAGTAAAACAGTCATAAACATTACAAACTAATGAAAATAATAAAGTGTGCAATAAAAAAAAAAACATGATGCGTATATGTACATTGTGTAGGCATATATACCACACTATGTAATTGTGTTTTAAACGTTTAAGTACATTATATCTGTTACTTTATAGATAATTTAAAACTTTTTAAGGTTAATAATTTCTACAAATGACCGTAACCATTTTTTTATTGAACATTTGTGTGCTAAAGTTTATTAAACACACACATTGTTTTTATGCAGTTTTGGAGAAATGGCAGCTGTACCTGTCTGTGTTGACTAGCTAAACCAAAAAAGGCAAAAACCTTCTTAAACTATCATTTCCTCATGTTCTATTTACGGTATGTTAACAATGCCCAACGCAGTTTAGTAGAAACAATACTGAGAGTCCTTCCCTTACGGTTTTACTTCTTTAAATTGCCTTTCCTGTTTTAAGAAAACACTAGTACTCTTTACTCCAGGTTAATGTGTCTGTGCTACGTGTATACAAGCTTAATGTGAGCTTCCTTATTTGAAATACCTATTGATTACTTAGACAATGTAGTGTTTGTGATTAATGCATGGCACGATAACCCATGGTGAGACTGAATTAATATGGCCAGTACAATGTAGTACAGTTAACCAACAACCAAAGTTAACCATCATAAACTGTTGTGCAACCGGATGTTGTACGTTATATTAACCAAAAGTGCTTACATGAATGAATACATATTTTGCAATGCTTTTGAAAAACTGTAGTTTTGGTTTCTGCAAGTCTTAAAAGAGTCTTAAAACTAACTCAGAGATGTTCAGAGATGCACATTGAACAAATTAAACACCAAATTAAACAAAATTAAGTGAGCTTGCATGAAACAAGAGTAAATATGTGATGCTTTTGCAAGTAAAAGTATCTTTATTTAAGAATCTTTAGACATTTGCACTGAAAAAACATAAAACAAATTATGATGAAGAACATATTTTTTGTTATCAGAAGGTACTGTACAACAAAAATTATTTCCATATTCTAAAAAAAAAAATGTAAGTTAAGTTTTCTTTGTAAAATCAATATATAAAAAAACCCTGGAAATACTTTTGACAAACTTTGAAACTTTACAAATTACATTTAAACTTAGAAGAACACATTGATGTGTTTAATTGCACTTAATTGGAGTTTTAGAGTGCCATCATTTTTATTTCTCATTGAGAGCAAGGCTGTTTTCCAATGTCTTTTTTTACTGTTGTTCCTCTGTAGTGACTGGTATAATTCCCGGAGTCCATTTCTCAAACCCCATCTCAGTGTGGACATAATTAATTACCTCTATGAGCTAAATGATGTTCAATTTGATGTGGCATCCAGGGGTCATGACCTTGACTCAGAATGGCCCACTTTTGCAAGGTAAGAGCACACTGCAATTTAGTGTAATTTAACATCAAAATTAGATTAACACAAACACATTGGTACATAAACAATGCTCCTAATTTATAATCTATTTGCCAGTCCATTTGTCTTGACTAGTAATAGTATGTGTGTGTGAATGCATTTAAATCAGCTGTTGATGATGTTCAGTTAAGGTAATTTAAAATTAATTTAAGAAATGTCTCACAGGAGAACACTGGGAATGACTAGCTCCCCCAGTCACACTTGGAAACCACCAAGTCGTTGTTCCAGTATCAACAGTCTAGCCAGCACATACTCACAGGTACCAGCACACCTTTAGACAGTCCCTGATGTCATGTTTCATTCTAAGCTTACTGTAGCTTACTGAGCCTTCCCAGTAGATGGCAGTGTTGGCAGCAATCTATTCTTATTCTTTCTGTTAATGTATATTCCCTCTCACTTCTGTCAAATCTTGTAGCAGGCCCATGAGTTCCCTGGGAGTCCAGACTTTGGACCTGGGCTTCTATCAGATATGTCTGTCCAAAACTTCAGTGGACTAAATGATTCTTCCTTCAGTGCTATAGATGAGCTCCGTCTGGAGCTGGACCAGTCTGAATTAAAGCAAAGAGATCTCCTCGACCAGGTTCAGCAGTTAGGCAGCGAAGCAGGTGAACTCCGTGGGGTTGTGGTAGAACTCCAGAGGCAGTTGGACGTCTCTCTAGCTGCCCAAGGTAACCATCAGGAGCTCCAGCGGAACCTGGAGGTGCTAACTGAGAGCGAACGAGCAATATCACTTGAACTGGAGGTCCTGAGGGGACACGAGACTGTCAGGGAGGCATCCTATAAGGACCTCCAACATATGTTGGCAGCCGCAGAGCGTAAAAATGAGGAATTGTTGGCAAGGCTAGATGGAGTATTGGATGAGAAAGGCCAGAGGGTGGCCAGTGACTTCAACTCTGCCCAAAAGATTCACGAGCTGCTAAATGAATTAAAAGAGGCTGAGAAGGGAAGGACAGATGCTCTGGCAGAAGGAGAGGAAAGGAGGAGGCAGGCAGAACAGGTGGCTGAGAAAGTCAGAATGAAGGATGAAGCGCTCAAAGAAGCTGAGGAAAAAATGGCAGCTTGGATGATGAAGGGTGAGCAACTGCAAACCAGGGCAGAAGAACAACGCAACTTCATGGACAAACTACAAGGGGCACTTGCAGCGCGAGAGAAGGAGACCAGCAACCTGCAGAAGCAACTGCAAGATCTACAGCACTCTCTGGAAACTATGGAAAAGCAGGCCAAAGTGGAGCGGAAAGAAGTGCAAGAGGATAAAGAGGAGCTTGAGAAAAAGATGAGTGGTCTGGAGGAGCAGTTGCACACATTGCGGACACAGCTAAAGGCTAAGGAGTCCAATCTTCTCTCCAGTACCAAGAGAGTCCAGTTTTTGGAGAAGGAATCAGAGAAGCTGAAAAACGACAAACAAAGTATGAGAGAAACCATGTCTGAACTGGAGAACAACACCAAAGAGCAGGCCAAGAAGATTGGAGAATACAAAGACAGCTGTGCCAAGCTAATGGAGGAAAGCAGTAAGCTTTTACAGATGGTGAACAAAAATGAAGAAACTAAGAAGGAGTTGCTTGAAAACAAATCTTTCTTGGAGAATGAGCTCGCTGGATTGAAGGCCTCAGAGAAGCATTTGCGAGCACAAATTGATGATGCCAAAGTGACTGTTGATGAACGAGAGAAGCGGCTAAGAGAGGAGAACAGAAGTCTGGATGAAAGTCTGCATAAGGCCAACATGCAGTTGGAGGAATCCGAAAGTTCAGTTCGCCAACTGAAACTGGAGAACAAGGACCTCATGGAGGATCAGGTTACTCTTAAAACATCTCTCACAACCATGCAGGAGGAGATACGAAACATCAACAGCCAGATTGCTGAACTTGAGAAGACTCTTGGAGACGTGAGATGCAATGAGGCAAACCTGATGGCACAGCTTAAAGATAAGGATTCCCAACTTGATGATCGGGAGAAGCTCTGTGAGGAGCTCCAGGGAAGGGTGGAAGAACTTGAAGGTTGTGAGAGGGATTTGGAAGTGGAGAAGACAAAGGCAGAAAGGGCCTTTGTCAAACAAACAGAGATGATTAAGAGTCTGGAGGCCCAGAGAATGGCTGCAGAGAGGGTCCAACTTGAACAGAGTGCATGCCAGGCCAAAGAAGCACAAGATATGGCCTCAAAAGTGACTCTTTTGGAAGATCAGCTGGGATTGAATGTGAAAGAGGTTTCTAGGCTTCAAGAGGAGGTGCTCGATCTTAGGGCTGAAATCTGCAGTGCTCTGGAGGAAAAGGACAAGATCCAAGCAAAGCTGGATGTCACAGAGGCTTCCTGTGCAGAACTACGAACCTTGACTGAGCAGTTGAAAAAGCAGGCGGAGGAGCAGAATCGACTGCATGTGAAAGAGCTGCTGCAGTCTAGCGAAAGTGTAGATGCTATAACGTCGCAACTGAATCAGGAGACCTCCACATGCAAGAAAACGACTGCCGAACTCACTTCAGCCCAAGAGGAGCTGGCAAAGCTCAAGGCCCAGAATGAAAAGTTGGTTCTGGAGAACGCAGAGACCAGAGAGGGTCTCCATCGGGTCAACACGGAAATGGCAGAGTTGGGAATGACCATTTGCAAGCTCACCGCAGAGCGGGAAGAAGCCCGGGAACAGTGGGCTGCCGAAGCTGCTCGGATCCAAGAACTTCAGCAGCGGGGAGTGAAGGAAACGGAGCGACTTAATGCCAGCTTGGTGGCCCTTCACCAAGAAAACTCTAGTCTTCGAGAAGAGCTCCAGCAGACGGAGAAACTTTCAGAAACTGTGCTGGAGATAAAGGACCTGTTGGACAAAACCGAGGGTGAACGGGACGCTGCTCGAGAAGAGATCACCGCAGTGAAGTTTCAGATGAGCACAGAGAGCATGACGCTCAAAAACCAGATAAAGGTAAAACGAGTTCAGAACCATCAATCACTATGACTTCAAATCTATACTGTCAAATACTCATGCTGCGTTCATGTCATGGCAGAATTACCATAATTACAAGATAACAACTCTACTCTGTACAAGCTCTGAAATAATTTGTTTCTATGGTAACAGTCTTAATGCAAAATGCATTAAATGTATCAGACTTCGCTGTTGATTTGCATTTTATATCTGCTTACAGTGATAATGAATAATAGTGAAATGTGAAGAAATATAAAATAGAAATATGTAACATGCAGATTTCTATCACAGCCTTTTGGTTGTTTTTACATGTCACAGCAGTTAAAGGTAATTTGCTCTCAATTCAGGTTCAACAATGTGAATGCATTTTACAAGGCAGGAACTCATAATTACAGTAATTCTGACTTGATATGAATGCAGCATTTCCAGTAGACTTTAGTGATGTTTTATCTGATTTACTTTTTCATTAAAGGAATGTATAGTTTTGTTATTTAATTATTAGAATTTGTGTAACCTAGGGCCTTAACGAAAAGATTAAGGACTTGGAAACTCAGTTAGACATGAAGTTGAAGAAGACATCTGAGCTGGAGGCCAAATTATCAGAGTTAGAGGTATGTAAATGTTGAGCCAGGTGACGGTATGCTCACTTTTAATACTTTCATTTCAATTATCTACATGATCATCAGATTCTTTTTGCATACCAGCATGTGAATTGATTATTATTCATCTCTGTTAGCTGATAAGACTGATATTAGTAGGTGATGAATGTCTGATCTCTTGCTGCTCTTTTTGTTCCCGTTCATTGGAGACCCGCTGCGCGAGACTGTGGAACAGAAGACAAGAGATTGGGGTTAATTGCCAGACAGAGATGAATAATTTACTTCTCATTAAGTCTATAATTAGGAGCAGCGCAGACTGTTACCTGCAGATATTTGTCAATTAGACTACAAGTGCCACTGTAATTATTATCTAAAATAATTTTCCTCCAATTGTGCAGCTTTTTTGGAACAAAACTGTTATTTCATGTTGCACGTCGAGTAAAAATATTTATTTACAACTATTTCTATTTTTGAAAAATGCTTTTAAGCACAGTGGTGGTATTTGATGGTACAACCTTGATGCTGAATTATACCAGATTTACACGGTGTGTAAAAGAACAACAAAATGAGATAAAATACCTGTACATAGCATTGTCTAGATATGCCAGTGTTTGATGCTTCAGTGTACAGATGGTGTTCATGCATTTGTTTGTGTGTTCAGGCAGTAAATATTGAATACTCTCGTCTGATTGAGGAGAAAGACTCTCACATTACTGACTGTGAGACTCAGATGCGCGCGAGAGAGAGTGAGACGCAGCAACTGCAGGAACGCGAATCAAGGTGAGTGTTCAAAAACACAATATGCGGGTTAAAACAGCACAGGTAATGGATCTGCACTTATGGATTTCCGAATGGATCTTCATGAGGATTTCTTAGACCCTGGAAGAGATTCAATTTGAGTTATTATCGGTTGTTTTTGTATGCATTATTATGAACTTCTGTTTTCTTTTTCTCTCCTTTAGTACCAAAGAGGCTCTTAGCGAAGCACAGAAAGAGAGGAAAGAACTAAAGCAGAAATTGGATCAGGTGTTGACAGATGCTCAGAATCAGCAACTTCGGATGTCTGCTGAGCTGGAGGATCTGGGCCAAACCAAAGTAAATCTGGAGGAACGGCTCATTGAACTTATAAGGTTTGTATATTGCTTCTTGTTCCTTACCTGACAACAAGGTTGTTCCCTTGTTTATGATTAGCTAGTGTGTTTCATGATTAGGAGTTAGGTTTTAACTTTATCTGGTTTTCCTAACATGTTCTAGTCATGTTCTCAAATCTCTGTCACACCTAGCATGTTTTGCATGCTCAATGCATTTCTATGGATCTATTCACACTGAGAATTATTCATTTGGTACAAAATTTGTGATTAATGCATATTCTTACAAGTTATAAAGTTATAAAACTATCCATGACATGAAATAGAAATGAAGCATGAAGGCTGCATTAATACAATGGAGACACAAGAGATTCTGAGTATTTATTTCTCACCTCTTTCTTTCTCTGTTTTTCAGGGATAAGGATGCTCTGTGGCAGAAATCGGATGCTCTGGAGTTCGAGCAGAAGCTGAGAGCGGAGGAGCAGTGGTGGCTGGTAGATAAAGAGGCCACACATTGTCTGGGCTGCCAGGGCCAGTTCACATGGTGGCTGCGGCGCCATCACTGCAGGTGGGCAATCTCATGAACACCCACTCTGATCTCAAGTTAGAAGCGAAGCAAATTGAAATGCATAAAATACATTAAAGCTAAAGAAAGTAGAAATATTATACACATTTGTTGAAGAAAGGCTGTGAAAGACTTGGCAATCGTGCCATGTTAGAATATCACAAAATGCTAATGGTTCTTTTTTATTAAAAAAACGTGTAATATTTATTGAAATTAAATTAATATTTACTTAAATAATGCCAATATATTCATGCATTTTAAGGGAGTTTTAAGTGTAAACTTTATCATCTGTGTTTAGCACTGGAGGTTTTTTTCTGAGCAAACACAACTCAGTTTGCTTTGCTACCTGATCTGCATAATGACTTTAGTCAATCTGGCTAAAACAATGCAAATAAAAACATCACTGAGAGAATTTCATTCTGAGTCAATCCTCGCTTAACGTCTTTTAGACATATCCTGAGGTTTTATTGCATTTCTTTTAGTACATTAAAAGACTACTGAAAATGTACTCACCCTCAGGACGTCCAAGATAATGTGTGTGCATAATAATTAGGTAAATTAATATTCTGATCCTATTTTTTCCAAGCACGTTTTACCAGTTCCAAACTACATCCATACATTAATAACTATCATTAATTTTGTATTTAATCATTTTAAAGGGAAATACTTATCCATGAAGGCAAGACGTGGAAAAACTCATATTCAGGTGTCGTGATTATTAGGCATGTTTTCTTTTCCAGATAAAATGAGCCACAAAAAGAGAATTCACTCACACTGAAGTTCAAAGATGATTCAATTCCCATAAGAAGGATGTAAAACTAATGCAAAACAAAAATTGCAAAGCTGTGACAACCTACTCTGGAGTATCCAGAAGTGTAACGTGTCAGGTTCTCAGAGACTTTGCTAGGGTAAAACATCCTAAAAATGACCCTCACTAAATAAGAATAACATGCTGAAGTGTTGTGAAATCCATTTATCCACAGATAAGTTGTGAGACTCTTAAAGGACCAGCATGACATCCTCTTGAACCACTGTTTCAATCATGTATTTGATTATTCGTTTGAAGTTTTGGGGGCTCATATTAGTCCATCTCTGCAAGCCAGACTTTTTGGGAAAGGAAATGAGCTTCCAAAACTTACTGTCAGATTCTGGAAGATCAATTCTTCAAACAGTGGTTCAAGAGGATTTGATGCTGTTCCTTCAAGAGTCACTCAAATGATCTGTCTATACAGCCTATGAAGAATCAGACTCAATGAATTTCACAACACTTCAGAATGTTATTCTTACTATGTGAGAGTCATTTTTAGGATTAGTTTTTTTACCCAAGCAAAGTCTTTAAGAAACTGACACATTGCACTTGTAGAGACTCCAGGAAGGTTGCAGTTCTGGAAAACGATGGCACCACCTAATTCTTCTCTTTTTTGCAGTTAACATGTCTTTCCTTTTCCATCTGTTTTTTCTGACTCTGCTCACCCAATGAGCATTTCTGCGCCCAATGGTCATGCTTGAACTTTGCTAATTCTATTACTGCATTAGTATAGCATCCTTCTCATGAGCATTTAATCATTTTGAACTTTTAAAGTTCAATCTAGTTCAATCAATTTTTTTGGACTTTTATATATCAATTATATATCACGTATAAATGATTAAAAACAAAGTCAATAGTAGTCGATGTGGTTTGAGATTTGTAAAATGTTTTTGGAAGGATGACCAGAATATCAACATGCCTAATAATTTGACACACATCGAGTTTGTTTCTTCATATCTAAGATCAGATTTGGAGAAACTTAGCCTTATATCACTTGTTCACCATTGGATGCTCTGCAGTGAATGGGTGTTGTCAGAATGAGAGTCCAAACAACTATTTACATTGAATCTGAATATTTCATCAACCTGTTTGAATACCAGACTCATAGTGCAGTATTTCAGACTCTACATTAATGATTCATTGTTTGGTCTTGGTTTTTTCAGTGCCGAATACTTATGGACTTGTGTTATTCTATGTTCCTGGCAGGCTGTGTGGCCGTATCTTTTGTTACTACTGCAGCAATAATTATGTCATGACAAAAAACTCAAAGAAAGAGCGCTGTTGTCGAGAGTGCTACACACAGCACAACGCTGTGGTGGAAAGATTTACACAGGCTGAACTCAACAGCTCCGAGAATCAACCACCGCCTCACGCAAACGCTGCCGGTCAACCACCACCACCACCTTATATACCCACACCAAGAGTTACAGGTACAGCCAAAAACAGACCCTGAAAACACTTCACATGAATGCCACCTTAACAGTAATACTGTCACAACTGTCAATGGTAACTGTGTAGTTTAGTTTGCATGCAGTTTGAAGATGAAGATTAGCCAGAGAACATTACTCATTTAGCTGATTCATGAGAACAGACTTGTGCAATCAACTTGCATTTCCCATGATAGATAAAACGTAAATTACACACCACATGTGCATCCTTTGCTCCTCATTGTGCTGCATTAGTGCTAGAGAGCTTTCTACCTCCTAACAGTAAAAAAGATCAATTTGAAAATGTCCGTTTTATCCTATATTATATCATCGTTTCTATCTTGTAAGTAGGGACCTCCCAGGAGGTGTCGAATGTAAATCACTTGAGTTGTTATTCTTCAGGTTTTAAATTCAGGAAACCTCTTCCATTTAAGAGCAGCTCAAAACTCCCTTAGCAAGCATAAAAGTAACTTTTCTTTCCTGTAAACTCTACTTAAGTGCTGATTACAAAGGTGCTGTCAACGTCAAGTGGGGTTTTCCATTCTGAGTGTGTGAATTCAGTATGATTGAGAGAACCTTTAAGTGCTTAAACACATTGTTCTGCCTGACATTCATCTTTTGTGTCTGAAGATTGTCTTTATGAATGGATTGAATGAGCAAGAAGTCCATGCTTGAATGCTAAAAGACCTACTTGCTACAGAGATCTTTGTTTTTTACATGCGTCACTGTTATTGACAGGAAAATGTCACATATTTGTCTTGGACAATGAATATTGTCTTTCGTAATGGGCGCTTAATGGTTAAAAAATGGCCCTGACAGATATGTTTTTATTTTATTTTATTATATTTTAAATTAGCTTTTGTTTAAAAGTTTTACTTTTAATTTTAAAGTTTTCTTTTCATTTTGGTTTTATTTGTAGTAATTGTAGAACTTCAACTTATTTTATTTCAGTCAGTTGGTAAGGGTTTAAGGCTCTTGTCTAATAATTTTTGTTTATTTCAGCTTTTGCTTTAAATAAGTGAACTGCGTTTTTAATAGTTTTAGTTAAAAATAACTACAGCATTTTCAGGTGCCTTGCTTAATGGGGATTTCCATTTTACCCGCTTTTTACATTTCCCATTGGTGGTTGTGATACTGAGACTGATTGTCCTGACTTACAGTTACAGATCCTGTTGAGAAACCAGATGATGGAGCATTTGACATCATAACGGAGGAGGAAGTGAACGACATCTATGATAGCGACTCGCGTACCACCACAGGGTCGCAGGAGGAAGAAGGAGATGGAGGGGAAGCTGGAGACCTGTAAGGATATAAACACAAACACACACACACAAAAATAATAATTTTATTTGTAACAAATAAGAAATTTGGGTTCAATACAGTCTTTTTGAAGAAATGAATGGTGTTATTTAGCAGGTATGTATTAAATTGATCAAAAGTGACAGTAAAAACATTTATAATATTACAAAAGATTTCTGAAAACCATGTTCTTTTGAAAATCCTGAAAAGGTCTTAGTTAGAAAAAGCAGAAATGATTTCAACATTGATAGTAAGAAATCAGAAAAAATCATCATTTTAGAATGATTTCTGAAGGATCATGTGACCCAGAAGAACTGGATTAATGATGCTGAAAATGTTGTTTTAAAAATATAAATGTAAAAGTAAACAAAAATACATTTATGTCACATTTACAGTCTGTGTAAAAGCTCGGTTAGATAGTGCATTCTGCTTAAGACGTGCAGTTTTGCCAAATATTGATGTCCTTAGACTAGCTAGTGCAAAAGGTTTATGTGATGCTGGATGCATCTTTCTTACTGTAAGACATTTTCCATTCTTTTAACTTTAAAAGAAACAATAAGGGAGGAAATAAGGCACTGCATTTATTAAATGAAATTAGGCAAAGAATTGTTCATTGCTGCATGAATCGTACACAAAAGAAGGAAGATAGATAAAACGCACTAAAACGTTCCCATCTTCACAATCACACTCAGAATGGTCCAATTTGCAGCAGCGCTATCAAGATTCCCCAGGCTGCATCCAGGCCTCTGTTTAGAAAATTGTGCTGTGATGCTTTCTCAAATAAGTGTTACAGACAGACAGGAAGTCCTGCCGGGAGATTGATTGCGGGGGGAAGATGACTGTCAATTTATGCATTTCATGCCATCTTGCAAACATTTCCTAACATTTGAGGAGTGAGGTTTCTGTAATTACTGTAGACGCGCTCTCTGGAGGGGTTTGAAGATAACTTTTTTTTCAGTCATTTAAGGTTTTCTTTCCCTTAGTATGTGCACCAAAAACATTATAAAATGTGTTTGCATTATTAATCTTCTTTTTTTAAGAGCTTGATGCATAAACCATTTATGCATTTGAAGTAAAAATGGTTCTTGCTCACAGGTTAACTATTGGGCCCAATTGAGATTTTGGCTGCTCATCGTTCAATAACAGTCTCTTTGCAAAGCTACTTTAATTTTAGATAACAATCAAAACTCAAATGTTCCACACAAACTGATAAGTGCACAATTAAATAATATTAAGCAGCACAACTGTTTTCAGCATTGATAATAGAAAGAAATGTCGGGCTTCAGCATGCATTTGTACAGTATGCTAGAATGATTTCTGAAGGACCTTGTGACACTAGTGTTTTTGAAATAGCACATAAAAATGCTGAATGGAAACATTAAGATGTGCATAAATTCCAAAAACATTCATGAACTTATGCGCTCAACTAATTCGGATAAATTTGGAACGAAAGCATGCACATAAACTATGAAACACATTTACTGAATAATTTTTTTAGTGCACTTAAAAAAAAGACATGTGGCTTTGCAATGGGACACCTGAAGACTAGACCGATCAACAGACCGATCTCATTCCACAGCATCTGAAGTGCTAGTTTTGTCATTCTAAAATCAAAGTTCTTTGTTATAATTAACTCCCAGAACGGTGTTCCCAAATAGCAGGCTCCTAAAATAAAATAACATGTATGTGCTCTGAAGCTGGTAATATATTGACTGCAAAAATGATACAGTGCAGCCAATTAAATTTTCTCTTGAGATATTTAGCACAAGTAAATCAGAAAGTGATGATTTAGTTTTCTTTAACTCACTGCTCTATTCGCAGATGTTTTATGTCATGTTCCAATTTTGCGAGTGAGTTTAATTCGTCACTTCGGGTGGAAACACAGCTACTGAAGACTGGAGTAATGCCGAAAACTCAGCTTTGCATCACAGGAATATATAATTAAAATAGAAAAAAAGTTAAAAGCTACATTTACCTACATTTCTAAATTGTAATAATATTCTACATTTAGTATTTTTACTATTATTAATCCAATAAATGCATCCTTATGAGCAAAAAAAGACTTTCATACATGTTACAGACTCTACATTTTTGGAACAGCAGTTTAAATATGCAAGTTCAGATGTGTTCATCTGCATTATACAATAGATGATACATACAGCTGCACAAAATCAGGACTCGTTTTTGCAGCTTAGTTTTTGTATTGGAAAATTTAGGGATTTTCAAAAGATGTTTTAACAGTTCAATAAACTATTTTTTTAATAGGGGTCATATGATGTTGCGAACAAAAACATTATTTAGTGTATTTGGTTTAATGCCATGTGTTTATGTGATTTAAGGTGCACATTTATTTTTTACATACTGTAAATTTTCGTTTCTCCTCTATGCCCCGCCTCCTGAAACGGGTCAATTTATTTTCAAAGCTTGTCGTTCTAAAAAAGCGAGGTGTTCTCTGATTGGCCAGCTTTCCAGTGCATTGTGAGTTGCCAACTACCTCAAGCGTTTGGCAGAAATTTTATCATAACGTGATGTCGTGTCCCAGCACTATGATATAAAAAAATAAAACCCATTATAAACCAGGCATTTATTGCATTCAGTGAAGACATAATTACTGATTATCATGACTTAGTTCTGTCTTTTTATGCGTCATATTGCATCATGTCTTGTAAACATAACACCATGTCTGCATTTATGATCAATCACTACCCTTCACTGCTCAAAACTCGTGTTTCTTTTAATAAGAAAACGTAACTTACTTAAAGGTTGTGAGTCAGAAACACCAGACTCTTCTTGCAGATGTAGAATTGCTCCGCTTTATAGTCACTGTGCTCAGCCAGCATAGGATACTCTTTGCATTTTCTTCATGCACCAAGAGCTTGTAACACTACAAAAAGAAAAGAAACATTTGAAATTGCATCATATGACCCCTTTAAATAAACAAGGACAGTTACCATTTGGTGATTTCTATCTTTTTTAAATCAGTTTAACCATAAGAGCATATTTTTATTTATGACATCAAGCAACCACATAGCATCCCGTTAACAAGCATTGAAATACCATCATAGCAACATCCAGGCAACCAAACATTCCATCTTAAAAAAGAAGTTCCATTTATTTGTGTTTTTATTGTTCTGCCTATTTTACAGTAGCATGTCGAGTGACATGACCCCTGAGGAACAGGAAGACATGGTCCCTGCTGCACAGGATGCAGAAATCACCCTCCTTAAATCAGGAGAACTCACGTTAGTACATGCCTACTGAAAACCGTACACACATCTGGCAGTTATAATTGATGCTGATTGGGCGCATGTTTTTCTGTAGTGCCTCTGTGCCTCTGGATATAGATGAGATTTCCCATTTTGGTGATGGTTCCCGAGAGCTGTTTGTCAAGTCCAGTTGCTATAGCACCATTCCCATTACTGTGGGCGACTGCGGGCCCATCATCAGTTGGGTTTTCTCCTCCGAGCCCAAGAGCATCTCCTTCACTGTGGTGTACAGAGAGACACTAGACACACCTGTTGAGCAGGCCAAGGTAACAAACACAGGCATACATGTCCTTCAACACCTGTTTGGTATGCAGAGGTCGCCACGGACAACATGTACTCATGCTTACTCACATATGCACATGCATGAGCTGACCATAAACCTGTAAATATGGCCTTGTTAGTGTGCTACTCGAATAGTTCATTTAAAAAATAGTTATACAGTAGGTGTTTTGTGTTTTAAAGCCTGATTTCTCAAAGCTCAGTTCTAAATATTGCACACTCTTTTTTTAATTATATGGAGAAAATCTGAAGAACAAAAGAAGAAGAAAAGACGCTTTTTAAGTTTCAAAAAGGAAGAAAAGAAACAAAAACCCTTTTGCTTTTTAATAGCAAAATATTAATTTGTGACCATGGACCACTCTTACTGTAAGTCTTTAATTTATACATCATATTCCAACTAGACTGCGGATCGGGCCGCATTTTTCTGTCCGAGCCCGGCCCGCGTCTGACAGAGCAGTAACCGAACCCGACCCGAGCCCGACAGGCATTAAGATATTTATGTCTAAGCCCGATCCCAGCCCGATCAATTTTTTTTCTGATACTAATGACACATGCCCTTTTTTGTGTGGAAAGCCCGCTTTTATTCAACAACTGTAGGAAGGCGGAAATGTCAACAGATGAGAGCATCAGCACACACAATCGCGCTGATGTGACCGAGCCCGACCCGAACCCGAGCATCCTTTCTAAATATCTGTCCAAACCTGGCCCGGCCCGTTGGATACCATCTAACTAAGCTTTCCATTGATGTCTGGTTTGTTAGGATCAGTTCGTATTTGACTAATACACAACTATTTATAATATCTGGAATCTGAGGGTGCCGAAATATCAGAATATTGAGAAAATCACCTTTAAAGTTGTCAAAATGAAGTTCTTAGCGATGTATATTACCAATAAAACATGAAGTTTTGATATATTTATTGTAAGAAATGTAAATATCGAAATAGAATCTTAATGATCTTTACTTAATATCTTTAAAAAATTTGGCATAAAAGAAAAATCTATCATTTTGACCCATACGGTGTATTTTTGACTATTGTTGTATTCAATTTTTGTTTTAATATACCCCAGCGACTTAACACTTAAAGGTTTAGTGGTCCAGAGTCACATTTGTTTAAAACTGTTGTTTCTTGCTACATATTAAATTGATATTATATAATAATAAAATTATATTGTATAATATCATTATTTAAATTCTGGGTTTATTGTTCATTTTATTATATTGTTCATTTTAATACTATTTTATGTGTGCAATTTAGATGCTTTCACCTATATTGAGATTCCTATAGTTTTTCTCTAAGTTGAATACTTATAAATATTACATCATAAAATATGCCATCATAAAAATTGCCCGGCTAAAGCGCTTTAATGTAGTTAGCTACTTTGTTGTTGGTTTGTGTAGTTTTCCCAACATGTACTTACAGTAAATTAGATTGTGTGTGTGATAATTGTATCTTAAATAATAATCATTTAGGTAAATTAAACTGCTGTAGGCTGCATGTCTTCACAAACATCACAGATACTCACAGATGTGGTGACAGCTTGCACTATTACGTCTCTTCAGTGTGACAGTGTCCCGGATTCATCCTCCGTTTCATCTTCTGGAAGCTGTTCGCACTCCTTGAAATGATGAGCAGAAATCCTAGCAGCCCTTTTACTTCATAGAGTGCTAAATCTATTTTATGTCCCTGTGGTTCAGGTTCTGATTCCTCTCACACGCTGTAACTCGCACAAAGAGACCATACAGGGCCAACTGAAAGTCCGCAGTCCTGGAGTCTATACGCTCGTCTTTGATAACTCGTTTTCCAGGTACAGTAACACACAGCTGACGTTTACACACTCCGGGGAACCTTTCAGAGCCTTTGTGTCACCTATACCTCAGATGCCCTGGGGGTCAGCAGATAAAAAACATGGGATTATATTTGGGTCAATACAGTACTAGGAATAATGCAACATGTTTTCTTTTTTATAGATTTCTGTCCAAGAAGGTCAACTACCACCTGACCATTGAGAAGCCCATCATCTATGATGGAAGTGACTTCCCTTAAATGTGGCTTCGTGGTGTGTGAAGTTGATGCGTTTTATTTCTATCCTTATTCATCTCAGACCTGTTTCTGTGTGCCAAGGGTTTCTGTTTTAGAGTTTTATGGGTTAGTATTAGATGTTATGTTTTATCGCTGATAGTGTTAAGGTCATCTGTGGTGAACTGAGTTAAGTGTTAAGAAGGGGTTTCTACAGTACTTCTACAGTAGGATTTTTTGCTTTTTTTGTGTTTTATTTTTCCTGTGCATTCAGTATTTTACAAACACTACAGGTGAATTTAAAACACCAGTGATATAGGAGAGTTATAGCTCATATGGGTAAATATGCAAAGGAAGCAAGACAATTGCAAACTAAGCTTTAAAAAAAGATTTACAATATACACACCTTCAGGGCAGCCAAGACACAGATACAGTTGTTTCTTCTGCAAAACCGAAGAAAGGAGACATTGAGCTTCACTTGCTAACCAGTGGGTCCTTTACAGTGAATGTGTGTCGTCTAACAGTGTCGACTCTCATTCTGGCGACACCCATTCACTGCAGAGGATCCATTGGTGAGCATGATGTAATGCTACATTTCTCCAAATCTGTTCGGATGAAGTAGCAAACTCATCCGTCTTGTGTGGCCTGAGGAGGAGTGTATTTTTAAGCACATTTTTGAATTTTGGGAGGACAGTTCCTTAAAAAGATAATGATTCAGAATAGATATTTTAATTTCTAGGTACAAATACAATGTAAGACTATTTTTCTGTACACACTGTGTACAAAACACTACACTTCCACCACAGTTGTCCAACACAATACTATATGCTTTGAGTTTACCAAGTACACCGAAAAACCCTTTGTTGACTGCATAAGGTCCTTTTTATAATAATATGATGAAAGTGTCATACAAATTATGCAAGAATTTTCTCATTGTAACCATAAACCATGGATTTTTTTTAAATGAACTGTGGATGCTAAGGTGTTGTCGTGACATAGAGTATGTCAGTTTTCCTGTTTCCATCAACTAGGTCACATTGTCACTGGTAAGACAGCAGTTCAATTATTTAACATCTCACTATTCTTGTCAGCTATATTGTTTTTTATTCATCACTCATGAATATGTTACTTTTATTTAGTCTACACCATGCAGTCATTCTTTTGCATACAGTACATTAGATAAAATGACACACACTTAGGACTACAAATTTAGGTTTAGCTCTTGCTCTAAGTATATTTTTTGCAAATATAAGGCTGTCAGTTTTTCAGTCTGATAAAATTGGTTACACAATATTTTATCTCCTTTCTGCATATGCATCACTGACTTCCTCATCCTGGGAAGATCATCAAACGTTATTAGAATGAACACTAAACATGCATTTAATAAACTGTCTTATCTTTTTTTTCAACAATAGTTTTAAAAGCAAATATGCAAGAGATGTTTATTCAGGTGTACGGTTCACATGAATTTCTAGGTGACAAAGCTGAACCAGACCGCTGCTCTTAAGAAGATCTGTTTATATATTTATATCTCAAGCTCTTTTTTGAACTATGTGCAATTTTAAATATTTTCTTAATGGAACTTGTTCTTTTACTAGAGTTTTTAAATGGTGTTTTAAATACGAAATTGTGAATGCTTAATGAATGTCACTGACTTTTTAATGATATCTGTGAATCTATTCAATCACAGCGCAATGTTTACAAATTGCAGAACCCTTTAAGTGTAATAAAGTTGTGTCAGGTGAACATTCATTGCCTTTGCTTGCTTGTTTATAATCAATCACTTGTCTGTATGCATGCACAGGATGATTAAAAGACTTTTTGATGTTTTTATGAATAAGTGGCTAATAGAGGCTGTTTCATCTGTATTGGGAAGATTATGCGATATTTGTTGCTCATTAGATCTCTATAGATCATTCTTCTGCTATTAACTCTGTGGTCATGTGATGTCGACGTGAGGGGGTGACCTCCACCTTGAAAAAAACTTTCTGAAAGAGTGAATCAAAGACTGAACGCATGTAAGTGTATGTCGTTTTTTATTTTATTTATTTCTTTATGCTGTTGAGAAATTTCTTTGCAAATTTTCAGAAAGTCCACCAAGTATATATATATATATATATATATACATACATACATATATACATGTATGACTCATTCTGTAATTGCAGGTACATTTGGTGTCCTGTCTGTCTCTGTAACGAGCGTCGGTGCGTGGAGCTCGCGCTCTCGCTTCCTCGCAGAGCGAGGCACGGCAGGCAGGCAGAACTCGGAGACAGG
>JAUMHG010000072.1:16257057-16270856 GCA_032359395.1 Enteromius anoplus
TATAACACAGTATAATTAAAATATACATAATAAAGGTCAAAGACACATTATTGATCTAACTACAGAGATGTGAAAAAACTTTGAGTCAATCCTGAAAACAGATTCTGTTCAACAAGTGAAACCTCCATAATACCTGATATTTCAGTGTTTGCTGCTTCTTTTCAAGAAAAATAAAAGCTTGTCAGAGAATATCAGTGTAGTAAAACATCTGATGTTGGTAACATCGCTCCTAGGAAAACAGGTCGAAGAGAGGAGACAGGACTCTGTGCTGCAAGTGTCTGATCACTAAAAAACAAACAACAAAACATCTGTGAGCATGCTAATATCAGTATATGTATCAATATACGCTTTGTGTTATCATAAAAGAGCATTTTACAGTATATCCAAGATTTTATTATTATTGTCTAGAACATTAAACATCTATAGATATATATTTATAAAATAGATTTGTGAACAGAGGATCAATACAAAACATTTTAAGACTCACAGGATTCATCATTCACACATATTACTTTAATATTGTAATGTTTTATATTATACATCGTAAGAAATGTAGAAGTCATTCCGTTACCGTTTCACTTGATTTCAAGCATTTTAGTCATGAATTATAGTTTGGGAAAACCCCAGCTAGTAAAGGTGTTCCTGTTTATGCCACAATACAATGTAAACCAAAGCAAAAAATTAAGAAACACTTACTCATGATAACGATCTGCTCCGTTGGGCAGCTTGCACGATGTATCTGTTATTCCTTTCATGATATCTTCCTGATATCGAGCCACGTGTCAAATCGTCAAAAAGTAAAGCAAACCTTATTTCTCACAGCGCGTCTTCTTGAGAAACGAAACGCAGACGAAGTGAACTTGGAGAAATGTTTTCAAGTAGAGCGTGCGCTGCTATTGTGTACATGTCGCGCGCATCGCATGTGGATGTTTGTAATAACAATAGCGCGTGAAGCTCGGGGGCACGGTTGAATTAACTATAATGAGCTCTAACCATGAAAACGAACATGGGGTTGTTTTTATACTGATAACTTTATCACAGAATATTTGTTTTCGACAGCACTAACTTCATTTTAGAGAAGACATATACAGCGTTCTGTAGATATATATCTCATGTCTGTGAGTCACGTTTTCGCAGAGTTAAAATTCATTTTATTGACGTGTTGTAATCTGAACATCACAGAGATAGAGACAGCAGAGAACGCACCCTGTTCATTTTCTTTATTAAAAGCAGAATGTTTTGTTGATATTGTGAGTGTATTAAAAAAATAGACACTTTACAGATTTAAATGCTGTATTACTCTTCTATGTGTGATCATATATGACAGAGCAGTTTCAGTTCTTTTCTCAGACATCTGAAAAAAAGCTGCGTGCTTCCGCCGGCGGGAGAGCCGACCCCAGACCGTTAAACTAAACAGACACACGTCCGATTTTCCGAAGTGGATGAACGCTTATTAATTACGAAAACTATTTTTATTGTTTGGCAATTATTATTTTATTTTATTTATTTTTTTAATGGCTGTTGCTAGTTTTGTTTAGTTTTAGTTTTTCCGTTATTATGAATTTTTTATTTTATTTCAGTTTACGAAAATGTTTTTTAACCAATAGTTTTCGTCTTAGTTTCAGTTTTCGTTTTCGTTTACGAAAATAACCTTGCACTGTATCTAATACTGCATCTCTCGTTTTGAAGAGGGAATCTGGCCATTGTGAAAGAGTTGGGGGACAGAGCGGCACAGGGCAGGACCTACGGTAACCTTGGCAACTCGCACTATTTGCTCGGAAACTTCCAGGATGCTGTTCTGGCTCATGAACAGGTATTTCATATGGAGTGCTTCTTAAACGAACCAGCCGGTGGTTTCCATTAAAATGGACAAACTGAAAGTGTCAAACATTACGGATAAAAATGCAGAAACTTTGTTCAGAAGAGGCCTGCACACATTACACATTTTGTTTGTCTGTTTTTTTTACAGCGTCTACTCATTGCAAAGGAGTTTGGAGACAGAGCTGCAGAGAGGAGAGCATATTGCAACCTTGGAAATGCATACATATTTCTTGGACAATTTGAAGTTGCAGCTGAACATTACAAGTCAGTTTTTATTTTATTTTATTATTTTTAAACTTTAGATTTAGCAAAAAATCAGGATGAAAAAGTAAAACAGTAAGAAATTATGTTTTAAAAGAAAAAAAAAAAAGGTTGCTTTACAACTTATTATTAACTTATTATTATTATTATATATTTTACAACTTAACAATTTATATAATTTATTCCACGTTTTTTACACACACACACACACACACACACATATATATATATATATACACACACACAGTGAGGTCAAAAAGTATTTGATCACTCTTTGATTTTGCAAGTTCTCTTACTTAGAAATCAAGGAGGGGTCCACAATTTTCAGCATAGGTGTATTTCCACAGTGAGAGACAGAATCTAAAAAGTGAAATCCGGAAATCACATTGCATGATTTCTTAACAATTTATTTAGAAATTACTGTGTCAAATAAGTATTTGATCACTTGCTTATCAGCCAGGTTTCTGACCCTCAAAGACCTGTTATTTTGCTTTTAAATAGTCCAGCTACACTCCGCTCATGATTCTAAATTAGTAACACCTGTTTGAGGTCGTTAAAATTGTAGACCTTCACAAAGCTGGAAAGGGCTACGGGGCAATTGTCAAGCAACTTGGTGAAAAAAGAACAACTATTGGAGCCATTGTCAGAAAATGGAAGAGAGCTAGGACCATCGTTTCCAAGGCTACTATCAGTAATACACTAAGACGTCATGGTTTATAATCTTCCCCTGCTTAAGTCAGCCCATGTCCAGGTCCATCTGAAGTTCGCCAGAGACCATCTGGATGATCCAGAGGAGTTATGGGAGAAAGTCCTGTGGTCAGATGAGATTAAAGTAGAACTTTTTGGTCTTAACTCCATATGCTGTGTTTGGAGGAAGAAGAATGATGAGTATCATCCCAATGATACCATACCTACAGTGAAGCATGAGGGTGGAAGCATCATCCTCTGGGGGTGTTTTTCTGCACAGGGAACAGGCGACTGCACAGAATTAAGGAGAGAATAAACAGGGCCATGTATTGTGACATATTGGGCAAAAACCTCCTTCCCTCAATCAGAGCATTTAAAGATTGCTCGTGGCTGGGTCTTCCAACATGACAATGACCCAAAGCACACAGCCAGGAAAACAAAGCTCCGAAAGAAGCATATCAAGGTTCTGGAGTGGCCTAGCCAGTCTCCAGACCTAAATCCAATTAAAAATCTTTGGAGGGATCTGAAACTCCGTGTTGATCAGCAACAGCCCTGAAACCTGACAGATCTAGAGAAGATCTGTATGGAGGAGTGGGCCAAAATTCCTCCTGCAGTGTGTGCAAACCTGCTGAAGAACTACAGGAACCGTTTGACCTCTGTAATTGTTAACAAAGGCTTCTGTCCCAAATATTAAAATATTTTGACTCAAGTGATCAAATGCTTATTTGACATTATTTCCCAAATAAATTGTTAAAAAATCATACAATGTTTTAGGTTCTGTCTCTCACAGTGGAAATGCATCTATGCTGAAAATTGTAGACCCCTCCATGATTGCTCCATGGAACTTGAAGGATGATACAGGCTCAACAGCCATCCCGTTGATGTGATAGGATCATGTGAACCTCTTCTCTCCTTCCTGAAGTCCACAATAAGCTCCCTAGTTTTGGTGGTGTTAAGGAGCAGGTTGTTGTCTTTACACCACATGGCCAGATGCTGAACCTCCTCTCTGTGGGAAGTCTCATTGTTGCTGCTGATGAGACCGATCACTGTGGTATCGTCTGCAAACTTGATGATGGAGTTGAATTCATGTACAGGTCTGCAGTCATGGGTGAAGATGGAGTAGAGGAAGGGGCTCAGCACACAGCCCTGTGCTACACCAGTGTTGATTGTGATGGTGGTGGAGCAAATGTGGCCTGACCTGACATGCTGTGGTCTGTCGGTAAAAGTCCATAATCCAGTTACAAAATGAGGTATCAATGTCCAGGTCTCTAAGTTTAGTGATTAGCTTAGAGGGTATGGCAGTGTTGAATGCTGAGCTGAAGTCAACAAACAGCACTCGTGCATAAGTGTTTTTATTGTGTGTATATATATATACAGCATACAAACAAATACGAACAAAGCGACAACATAATTTATTTTCTTTTAATGAATATTGTATTTCAAGTTTAACTTAATATCCCATTCAAGGAATATGAACAAAGCAACAACTATGATAACTTTTTTTTTCTTTTATTGTTTATGTATTTTATTTCAGTTTTTTCCCCCCATAATATACAAAGCAATGAATACAAACAAATCCCCAGCAGCTTTTCCTTTGTATTCTAAATTAAACTTCAAATCCAAAGCAAGAAATATGAACAAAGCTGTGATGATTTTTTACATAATTTTTTATTTTATTTTACAAATAATAATTCATTTTCTTTCCACTTTCCTGTTTCTGTTATTATAGGCATTATATAATAGCCCTTATAATAATGTTGATTGTTATTTTTGTCCTTGCATGACAGAGAGATAAAAGCAACAACCATGATTATTTCTCTCTTCTCTTTTTTTTACATTGTTTATTAAAATATAGTTAATTTACAAATTATAATTTGTTTACCTTTCACTTTCCTATTTATTTAATCAAAATTATAGAGAAAAACCTTTACCTGAACCAACATTTAGAATATATAGAAATCTGAAGAGACTGGGCTCAGATATACTACAGTAGGAGACTCATGCATAGATTTCCTCAGCAGCCTTATATCCAAGTATAATGGTTCATGATTTTATACCATAAATATGATATTACCATGGTACACATCCAAAAAACTTGCTTCCGTTCTTTGCTGTTGGATGAGCTGGAGTCGTATGATGATGAGGTGATTGTGGTGTGTTTTTCCTGCAGGCGGACGCTGCAGTTGGCTCGGCAGCTGAAGGACAGGGCCGTGGAGGCTCAGGCCTGCTACAGTCTGGGAAACACCTACACACTGCTGCAGGACTATGAGAGAGCCATAGACTACCACCTCAAACACCTCATCATCGCTCAGGACCTCAAGGACAGGTACACTGCCTCTGACACCTTCTGTCTGTGCTGCTGCTCTTTGTGACGCCTGACTCTGTCTCTGTCTGTGTGTGTAGGATCGGAGAAGGGAGAGCCTGCTGGAGTTTAGGAAACGCCTACACTGCCCTGGGAAACCACGAGCAGGCCATGAGCTTTGCTGAAAAACATCTGGAGATCTCCAAAGAGGTGTGTGTGTGTGTGCGTGCATGTACTGAGATTACACCAACACACTTCCTGTCTGCACTGTAAAGCCCACGGGGGAATCTCAAGAGAAAAAAAAAACAACTTAAGATTTAGCCATTATGATGTTATTTTGTTATCATTATTATACTTTTATAATTGTTAATATTTGCAATTATTATTATAAAAAATTTGATTTGAGGTGAAATGTAACTTCAGCAGGCATCAGGATTGAACTGAGTGTGTGTTTTCTGGAGAAGCACATCCAGTAATGTTTTTTCCTTCCTGTGTGTGTCTGCTCAGATTGGAGACCGTGGTGGGGAGCTGACGGCTCGAATGAACGTATCTGATCTGCTGTTAGTTTTGGGTCTGAAGCAGAACAATTCAAACACTAACAGCTCTGCCTTCATCGAGAGTCCGCCCGGTGACAGCAGTCTGCCTGGTAGCAGCACACATACCTTTACTCAAACTTTAAAATTACATCTGAATCCTTACATGTGCACAAAGTTTGGTTACACTTTCTTGTCCTTGTTACAGTGTAATTATACATGCAAGTAATTTGTAATATTATTGAACATTATTTAATTCTTTATTATTATAATAATTATTTAACATGTACTTACTATAGGGTTATTCTTCTCTTATTTCTTTTTTCATTTTTATTAATGTTTTATTTATAGAGTGTAATAACAACAATAACATGATAATACAACAAAAATCTGATAAAAGGGAAAAACAATAAGGAAAATTAAAATAAAGTTAATAGAATAAAGCACTAAATACAAACATAGATAAATAATAGTTGTTTTTCTTATAATAAGAATAGTTCTTTAATGCTAATATTGAGAAATTTAATAAATTAAAAACAAAATCCTATTTAAGCCATCTTAGAATATTAAGAAGTATGTTCAGACGTTTCCAATACAACTGTAAAAATATCAAATATATATGCTATTTCCTAAAATATGCAGTTTATTCTATATTTTGGCATGTTATAGTTTAGTTTGAGATTCCCATGTTTGGTGTTTGATGATAGTGCTACCTACAGGATGAAAGTTGTACATTTTGTTAAAAAAACTCAAATTAATTGGCTTGAATATTCTCCTTGTGCTGTTCTTGAATTTTCTGGATCACATTTAAAATGTATATGATTAAAAAAACATATGAAAAATGAAAGAAACATATTTTCTCAATATATCCTGATCTACTGAATGAGTCCGAATCACAGCTTCTTTCTGGTTTTGTAGATGGAAGATCCAGAGGCAGCAGGAGACACAGCATGGAGAACATGGAGCTCATGAAGCTCAGCCCTGACAAAAATATGGTGAGACATTCGCTGTGATGCTTTTAATAGTGTGCTAAAAACTGACTCCAAAGATTTTGGATAGTTTTACTTTACTTTGTTCGTCTCAAAGTCAATGTCAGAATACTTCATGGCATTGCATACAGTATCAAATCGTTTGTGTAACACACGTGTTCAATGCCTTAACTGTCCAGGGTCAGGCCTGTGAGGAGTCTACGTCCGCTCAGCAAACCAAATCGCCAACCAAATCATCCATAGCCAAGGCATCTTCTAAAATTTTCTCCATCAATCGCTTCAGGAGCAAAAAACACAAGCTGAACGGGTCAAACTCCAGTTCACCAGATGAGACCAACAGCAGCAGCAGCCCACCTTCAGTCCGACTGGACAAACAGGTCAGATACTTGTCTTTCTGGCTGACACGTGACCAATAGCGTGTTGTCATTTTAAAGTGCCCCTATTATGGATTTTTTGAAAATGACCTTTCATGCAGTGAGTAACACAGATCTAAGTGAATGAAAGTTTTCCTCCAAAGTTTTAGATCTGAAAGTGCACCATGTATGCAGTTATTGTCTCGCAAAAGAAAGAGTCGACTCTGAATCTTTGAAATGAGTCGTTTTTTTAAACGAATCCCTAGACGTTTTGTGTTGACGTCAACGAGCAAATAAGGTAAAAATAAATGCATTTTACAATACATTGAAACCTGTTGTTAGCAACTCCCAATACAAAATGTGAATCTTTAATTACCCATAATAGAGGCACTTTGAATGATAAATTATATAAAAAAATACGAATGTAATAATTTCCTTGAATGGCTTTTCTCATAGTACGCCCCAGACACGCTGGGTGACGACGGCTTTTTTGATCTTCTGAGCCGTTTTCAAGGCAACCGCATGGATGACCAAAGGTGCACGATACAGGACGTCCTAAGCCGTGTTCCTGCCCCTTCTGTTCCCTGTGAAACCCCACCTGTAGCCTTGAAGAAACGTGAGTTGTCCTTCCTCTCTCACTGACCTCTGTACTTGTATATGAAGGTGCATTCACACTGACAGTGATTTAAAGGGATAGTTTACCCAAAAATGAAAATGTGATGTTTATCTGCTGACCTCCAGGGCATCTAAGATCTGGGTGACTTTGTTTCTTCAGTAGAACACAAACAAAGATTCTCAACTCAAACTGTTACAGTCTGTCAGTCATATAATGTTCTACTCAAGAAACAGTCACCTAGAGCTTGGGTGCCCTGGGGGTCAGCAGATAAACGTCACATTTTCATTTTTTTGTCAACTAATTCTTTAAAGCTGATAAGTAGGAGCAGGGGATTTGAATGTACAGAAGTGAACGTTAGAGTGTTGTCACATGATAAAATCACAGCCAATCATAAGATACTGGATGTTAGAATCAGATGTTTGGTTTGTTAGGAAATTACAATATTAGGAAAATTAATTTTTAAAGAAAATTACCTTTAAAGTTGTCCAAGTTAAGTTTTCAGCAATGCATATTACTAATCAGAAATTAAGTTTTAATATATTTACAGTAGGAAATTTGCATGGAACATGAACTTTTTTTAATACCCTAACAATAATTTTGACCCGTGCAATTTATTCTGGCTATTGCTACAAATAGTTTTGTGGTCCAGAGTCACACATGACCATTTCATACATTTCTGTAAAAAAAAAAAAAAAACCTTTCTGACCCCAAACATGAACAGTTACTGTATGTTTGTATGTGTATATATTTTATAAGTGTTTAAATGGATTACATTGATTTGTTTTCATTCTTGTTCAGCTATTTCCGTGCCCGGAGCAGAGGCCTCGGCACAGCCTGGCCATTTCCTAGACCTGCTGGCCAGCTCACAGAACCGTCGGCTGGGCGAGCAGAGGGCCAGTGTGGACAGTCTCCCGGGTCTCCGGCTGGATCAGCGCCACAGCCAGGATGTTCTTAGCAAACTCATGGCGTCTGCCGATAATAACGAACCAGAGGAAGACTTCTTTGACATGCTGATTAAGAGCCAGGTTCAGGTTTTTTATTATAAGGGTGCATGGAACTATTAATTCTTTCTAAAAGTATATGTTTAATGGGTGTTTTTGACTCGTACAGGGATCCAGACTGGATGATCAGAGATGTGCTCCTCCGCCTCCTCCCACCAGAGGGCCTACAGTCCCAGACGAAGACTTCTTCAGCCTCATCCTTCGCTCTCAGGCCAAACGGATAGATGAGCAGAGAGTAATCTTACCATCAGACACAAGACCCCTTCAGACCAATCCTGACTGACATGTTTTATACAGTATGAAGCTGGAATACTATTTTAGGACCTTGCAACCTCACTGAAGTCTTGCTCATGAATCCATGCCTTGTTGAAAATCAGATTCTACAAGATGATTTCTCTTCTCACTTAAGAAGCTTTTTGGAGGAGATGCATGAAGTTTTGTTTTTTTTAATTATTATTATCTTACCTTCGATCTTCGATTCTGTGCAGAATATATACTTGTATTCAGACCAATACCGCAGTCTTTCTCAGGGATTCAGTACAATGCACTGAATGCATTTCATTTACCTGGATAACTGGATGGATTTAACCTGCGGTAGATTATGTCAGACCATTTTATATATATTTTTAACACTAAACATAGTATCAGTTGTGTTTAGATTATTTCTTTGACTTGAAATGTTTTGTTATCTTTTAATACAATCTGAATTCTGTAAATATTGGAAATGGTTTTTTTGAATGTGAATATAATAAAAACTAAAATAATTTCAAATCACATGAGCCAATATTTTATTTAAAACAGAACATAGATAACATAACAAATGTTTAGATTTAGCAATTTTATGCACAAAAAGAGCTCATTTTGAACTTGATGCCTGCTACAGGTTTCAAAATAGTTGGAACGGGTGCATGTTTACTATGGGGTTGCATCATCTCTTCTTTTCAAAGATGTTTGAAGATACCTGGGTACTAAGGTTATAAGTATCTGGAGTTTTGGTGTTGGAACTTCGTCCCCTTCTTGCCTGGTATAGTTTCTAGCTGCTGAAGTGTTCATGGTCATCTTTGATGTATTTTTTTTTAAAGATGCGCCACAAGTTTCGCCTCTATAGGTGAAAGATCTGGACTGCAGGCAGGCCAGTTCAGCACCTGGACTCTTCTACTACCAAACCATGCTTGTAATAGCTGCAGTATGTGCTTTAGCATTGTCCTGCGGAAATACACGTTGTCTGGAGGGGGCGTATGTTACTCTAATACCTTTTATATACCTTTCAGCATTCATTGTGCCTTCCAAAACAAGCAAGCTCACATCTTTGTATGCACTTATACAATCAGAGATGCTGGCTTTTGAACTGAATTCTGATAGCATGCTTGAAGGTCTCCCTTCTCTTTAGCTTGGAATACATGGTGTTCGTGATTTCCAAAGAGGATATCAAATTTGGACACGTCAGTCCACTTTGAAACGGTCCGTTTTAAATGAGCCTTGGCCCACAGGACACACCATTTCCTCTGGACCATGTTCACATTTGGCTTCCTTTTTTGCTTGATCAAGCTGTAGTTGGCATCTGCAGATGGCTCGGAGGATTGTGTTTAACAACAGTGGTTTCTGGAAGTATTCCTGGGCCCATTTACTAATGTCAATAACAGAATCATACTGAGACTCTGCCTCTCTAAGACATCACATTTACAGCAAATCATGTTATAGGCCTGATTTCCATTAACTTTTCAAAATGTCTTGCTTTTTCAGCTTTAGTTTGTCCCTGTGTGAAGTTTTTTAAAACCTGTAGCAGGTATTATTTTTTAAATGAGCTTATTTAGTGGAATTTCTTAGATTTAGATTTTTCTTTTATTGTGAATAAAATAATTGCTCATGTTATTTGAAAGTTTTTTAGTTTTCATTTTATTTACATCCCAACATTTCTGGAATTCTGATTGTACCAGCAAAGCAATGCTCTATATTAATATGATTTAGAAACAAGCAGTCTGCAAACATTTGGATTTATGTAAATATGAAATTGTATGTTCTGGAAAGTATATAAGACAAGAATGGATTACTAATTTTAAATAACAAGAGGAATAAAGCCTAATTTTAATAGATCCTGCTCAATGACACCACAAACTGACACAGATTAATATGCTGGAAATATTTTATTTAAAGCTAAAGCTACAAAGGACAGAGTAACCAACACCGTGAAATAATTACTTGAGTTTCCAATTGAGTAAAAATTGACATTCAAAATGACGTTTGCAATCCATCACGCTTATAAGTCAGAAAAGATGAAAAGAGAGCAGTGTCTTGCATAAAGCATAAGTGCAATTGCCCTATATCATGATTAAATGCACTGTGAGAAGTTTAATGTTTACAGCTTGTAGGTTAAGAGAAACAAACAGCTGTTATCTAATTCTGCAATTCAAGTGGAGCCATGAACTTTCCTCTGCTTTGGTAGTTTGATTGGTTTATCAATGCTGTTTGACAACAATGTTGGTGAATCCATGCACCTGAGTGAGCTGAGGACAATCGAATGACGCCAGAAGTTTCTGTGGGCCATGACACTTGGGAATAAACTTCTCCGTCAGACACACTGTGGCATGCCCTGCAATGTCACTGTGAAAGAAAGAAAGAAAGGTGATTAAATACTCCTGTGATTATTGTATTGTACTGTTTTTGGATTAAATAATCACTGTCTTCAGTCTAGCAATAATAATTTATATAATTAAGTGAAAATGAAAAAGAATAATACAAAATGTATTTATTGTTTAATTAAATAAATTTTACCCATAGTTGAGAACTCTGGCATGCTGCTGTCCAAGTCCCACAAAGCGGAATACAGTGTTCTTCAGGACACAAGACAGTGGATTCTGGAAAGTGATTTTGACTGGCACTTCTTGACCCAAGACAGCATCACATACAGGCTGAGAAGAACCACATACAAGACAGCTTAGCACTAAATTATGTCAACCAACCAAAAGATTTATCAGTTGAACCACAACTCACAGCGATCACTAGGTCTGGTGTGCGCAGTCTGAAGTTGTACTGGGTGGCCAGAACCTGCTTAGTCTGAGCCACGTGTCCAAAGAGGTTGAGCATCAGTGAGGCGTGATCCACCAGGTGTTCCTTATACTCATCATAACTCAGGGTCCATTCCATAGGTCTGCCTATTTTGGGAAAAATTACAAATATTGAATGAGTACTCAAGTCCATTTACCCATATAATATATTGTACTAACTGAACTGTGTAGTCTTGTGTATTTCAACTCTTTAATTTTAGACTTTCTAATATCTCACATTCAGAAGGTTTGAGCTCAATGCATGTGTGGTCTTTCTTCAGGAAGGTCTTCCTGACTCCGGTGTAGTACATGGCCGCAGCCTGGCTGTAGAGGGTGACGCTACGAGGTGAGCTGCATTTGTTTTTCAGATTGATGCAGATCACAGCATCTTTGCCCACACATGGTCCGTCTCCTTTCAGATTGACTTCACAGACAACATCCTCAGCACAGGGCAGTGGGTATGTGCATTTTCTCAAGCCATGACGAACAGCTGTTTCCAAAGCAGTACACTTCTCAGAAGAACCTGGGTAGAAAGTAGAAGGACATTTTAGAGAGTAATAAAACAATAAAGAGATGCCAGCATTCTTCTTTGTATAAGCACAATGGAGTTGAGAGCTGAACCGGATGTTTTAAGAGTCATGCATGTGATTTTTACCAAGTGGGTGTTTGTAGAGGTTTGTGATATCCACACGTTGATCTGAACCAACAGCTTTGGTGCTGATGCAGTGACCTACTACATCCTTCTCAACGTGGACAACACCAAATGTACCGTCACATTTCTTCTGCCAGTAAACTTTATCATTATTCACCTAAAACACAAAGAGACAAACAGGAATAAGAAGTCTTTATATGTTAACTGTATGACAGAATGTAAATTAATGTAATTAACGTACTTCAGCAAAAAGGAAGGGCACATCATGCTTCAGGAAGGTCTGTCCTGTGCGGATCGCAGCAACAGACGTGGGACCACAGCGGAAGAAGCCCTGGCTGGTCAGTTGAGGAGTGGAATCAACCACCTGCCAACCTCCGAAACCAGATGGCAGGTCTGGACGAGTCATCCAGGCCTCATTCCACACGTGGTAGTTCCTACATTGAAGAGAAGAAATAAAATCAAAACATTTCATTTACATTAAGAGGAACTCCTCAGGACATCACAAATGGTAATGAGACTTACCAGATTGAATCACGGTTCATGTGATCAATCAGCTGGAATTTCTCATCCAAATAGACGTCAGATGTCAAACAAACATCAGTGTCATGAGCAGAGCAGAAGTTTGAAACTGGACGAGCAGGAATTCCCAAACACCTCAACACTATGAGAAAAAGAAGAAGAAAAGAGCATTACATCTACAATCATAAAATATTTTCTCCTCATCCAGTCTGCAGGACTCTTACATGTGTTGGTGACTCCAGCAAAGGCCAAGCTCTGTCCATATTTGACAGGTATTCCTCCACATTTGTGGTATTGTTTCAGGATGGCACTGCTGCTGCACCAGGATGTCGGAGCAGTTCCATCTCCATAGCAGTTTGACCAGTTACTCATGAGCACTCCACAGTCTTTTTTGGCAATAACCTGATACAAAAAGATGATAGAAAATATTTTATTTTGAATGCAGAAACCTAATTCAATAGAGAACAAACAAAGGCATTCCATTGTAAAATCGGGCTGTTGATAAGAAGAAAAGAAAGACTCACCATGTCAGACAGCACTCTGGAAATGTTAATAGGGTTACTCCATCCTGAGCAAGGTGTACAGCTCTTCTCCAACACATACATACACGCAGACAAGATTCCCTCTTCAAACTAAGAAACAGACAGGAAACAGGAAATTTAAAAATGCACCATGCTGTCTCTTGTGGAGTAGATTTATTCTCTGGAACTATATCTCAGATACTTCAAGAGAAATGGAATGTAAAAAAAAAAGGCATTTCCAGCAGCCACCTATATAGGCTCCAACACTTTTAAAGCACCATTGTTAATTATGGGGTTACTTACAGATTAGAAAAAGAGCAAATATGTTCTTTGTGTCAATTTCTTGTGACATACTATTTTCACTGAAAATAGTAGATTGCCAGCATGTCTCTGATATTATGTTAACTCATGTCTAAGCAGTTTTGTCTGGCTCTTACTTGACCAAAGTTCCATGTTCTGCAGCCAATCTGCTGCTTAGTTCCGTAGTAGATTCTGCCCAT
>JAUMHG010000072.1:16330890-16343056 GCA_032359395.1 Enteromius anoplus
TATATTAATCCTTAACAGTCTCCTGCTTTGTTTCATACAAAAAAATATAAAACTTTCATCATAGCTAATGAGATGTTACAGTGTTGAATCCACTACCACAGAGCCAATGGGCAAATGACATCCAAATGAAACTGGAAACTGAATCTGGACCCAGACAATGATCGCTGCGGTCAGGAGAACAAAGTGAGGATAAACAAAAAAGAAAGAGATAGAGAGAGGGAGGGATAAGAAACTGGAAAAAGGAAGGAAAAGATGGGATAGATGGGATATTTTTGTCAGAGACAGATAAAACAAGATGCATGTTCCGTGCTGCCATTATTGTCTTTTAGCTGAGAAAGGATAGTTATAAAGTTGAAGGCGTCTGATCAAATCAAGCCAAAATAATTCAGCAGATTCATATGGAGCCGACACAGTCCTGGGAATTCAGCCAAGCTAAGAATAACAGCTCTATGAGGGAAATTTATTTGTTTTTTATTGAGCAACTATACTGTTTTTTTTTTTTTTGTTTTTTTTTTGAAGCAGTAACTAATTACTAGAGCATGTTTTACAATAAAATACCATTTCAGTTTTTCTGCTTCACAATTTCTAGTTTGATTCACTGTTTCCTTAGAAATTTACTAGCAATTTCTGAGTGAAAATTGTTCTATACCAAATGTCTCATATTTAGCATGCAAAATGTGTGCAAACAGATGGAAATAGTGTGTGGTTGATTTCAAACTGCTTTAATTCTATATATCTATTCTAGTTTTAAGCACAAGAGGACAGAGAAGCAAAGGCTTTAGGATTATGACCTGGATTGACTGGCACCACGACGACTTAAATATTTACATATCAGAAAATACTTACATTTAAATTACAAAGCATCAAATGAAAGTATGCAGGCCCTTTCCAGAGGACCAATTTACTGGAGCCATGTCATTTAAGAATGTCAGAAGTCTGAATATAATCCGTCTGGTAAATTTGCTCTTTGGCGACAACAGGGCTGGCCTGCTGTTTTGTAAAACCGAGTTTGAACTGACCGAAAGGCTCCTGAAATAAAACAATCAGGCTTAGTATAATGAGTTTTTATATGAGTCATATTGAGCCGTCTGCAGCTGTAAACTGTATGGTTTGTTATATCCAGTCTTGAACAAATTCAATATGTAGTTCATTTGAGCACCAGGATCTCTAGTCTCACACAGACTGACTTTTTTTACTATTGGCATAACATAAGGCCCACACTGCATCTCATCCTTTGAACCAATTTTGTTAACTAAAACTGAAAGAATTTAAATAAAGCTGGAAATAAATTAAAATACAAATTTTAGATTAAAAAACTAAACAAAAATGAGAAATTAATATGGAATAAATACAACTAAAATTAACACTTTAAACATCAAAATCAAAGCTAAAACAAAATAAATATTAAAATTGTCATGTTCAGCTGGATGTGTCAGTCCAGCTTTGGATGACACTCCAGCCCTCCATGAACTATGTCTGTGTTTCATGTCTCCATTTACATTGTATGGACTAATTATCAATGAACTCTCATCTCCACCCACCTCATATTTTGTCTTGGTTACTCGTATGTCCTCCTCCCATTCCTAACATGTATAAATATCCCAGATGTCCTTGTATTAGTCGCTTGTCAATGTTTGGATGTACGTCTGTTTTCCCAGTTGTCTAGCCACCCGTGTTTTCAGTGTTTTCCTGTTTCGCTGCCTCCCTGGATCTGGACCTAAGCCTGCTCTCGGACTCTTGCTCTTGCCTTGCCCCTCTGGACTCTGTTCGCCTCTTCGCCTGACCCTTGGCCACAAACTCAGATTATTCTCTCGCCTCAGCCTTTGGTGTACTGTTTGCCCTTGTTTGACTCTGCCCGTTTCGACGCTGTGATTACTCTTTGTGTTCTTTAATAAACATTGTTGCACATGGAACGCCTTCCCGTGTCTCAATCATGACAAAAATATAATAACAATAATATATAAATAAGTCTAAATAACACCACCAAGAACAGGCATTCAAAATAGTAATTTATCATTTATTATCTTTTTTCAAGCAACAGATAAATACATAATACATAAATACATAAACCTTTTTATGAAATCTATTAGATAGAATTATAGAATATAGAATTATATTAGATATACGGCCACTGATTTTGTCAATTTCCTTTAGATATATAGTTAATAATTACATGGCATTTATGTCTAAGGTATCTTAAAAGTTCAATTATTTAGATCTGATCATGCATAAACATAGACGTTGGAATTCAAATCAGATGACACAGATGGTAAGTAAAATGTAAACAGTTTATTGTACAACAGAAAATGAGATCAACAGCCCATGGAGAAATTAACAGGTGAGTTATGAATCTTGAAGGTAGTATATCTGAGGGCAGTGTATCCGATGAATAATCAATCCTTTTCCTTTTGTATTCACAGACAGACAGACAATGACCATGACCACAACCACACACCACAACAAGAAGATCTTGGGAATCTGGAGGAGACAAAGAACAACAAGGAGCATGCAAGGAGATCACAGGTAAGTATCACAGGTAATGCTTGAGTAGCAAGTCCACTTCGCATGAACGAGCTTGGACAAGGTGTGCAGGGTGGTGTGTGGATTTATGTGGTACTTGATTAGTGTCATGATTCCTGTCAGGTGCTGATGATTACAATTCGGGTGATTGTGAGCATTGTGTTGGAGTGAGGGTGGAGCCTGGCATGGATGTAACAATCAAATATACTGTATATTGATAACTTTATTTTAAGATATTTTAAACACTGATTACTTATTTAAGTATTACTGCAATAATAGTTTTTTTTATTAAAATAATTTTTTTAATTTTAAATACATTAAAAGATTTAGTTTAAATTAAAATTGTTATCATTAAAATTTTTACCATTATAATTTTTTCAGTAGTTTACTTATTTTAATGCATCAAGTTAAACTATATGAAAATTAGTAGTTGGCTGAAGTTAAAATAAGGGTCAGACTTTTTTTTTTTTTTTTTTAAATACTTTAATAAACATCACAGGCTTATGTATATAACCCCAGTTCCTTGAAGGAACGAGACACTGCGTCAAAATACTATGGGAACGCCTCCAGCGTGACCACGCTCTGAATCTGCTGTGTAAGCAGCCCAAACAGGACGAAAGAAATCCCTCCGCGGTTGAAGTCATCGACCAGGAAGCTTAAGAAGCACGTGCAAACACACCACTCTAGCCTCATGAATGAAGTAAGCACTGGTAGGGATGCCGTGGGTGTGGCTAAGAGACGCAGCATCTCGTTCCTTCAAGGAACTGGGGTTATATACATAACCCTGTGGCGTTCCTTTTCAGGAACTTAACAATGCGTCAAACACTATGGGAACACAATACCTACGCCTCCAGACCCACAAGTCCCTGCCTAGTGTGGGAGCCACACATAAGATGTAGAAATAGCATCCACGATCCACCTGCTCAGAGTCTGTCTGGAAGCAGGCAGACCTCTGTGAGGAGGGCCAAAGCAGACCAACAGCTGGTCCGGCCTTCTCCTCTGAGCAGTCCTGTGAATGTAAGTGTCCAGTGCTTGCAATGCAGTCTTTCCTAAATGGCCATCCAGAGGGGAGTGGAAGGCTGAGATAGCCACCACATACACCTTCAGGGTGGAATAGGACAGACCCATAGACAATATAGCCTGCAGAAACTCCAAAACAGTGCCAATTGGGCAATTAACTGGGTTCTGCTGATGGCTAGCACACCATGAGGTGAAAACGTCCACCTCCAAGTGTAAAGTTTCCTCGTAGAGGGAGCTCTGGTTTGAAGGATGGTCTATACCTCCTCAGCTGACAGACCAGGAGCTATGAGCTTTGCCCCCTCAGAGGCCAGACCCACAGGTTCCACAACTCTGGGGTGAGGGTGCCATACCGAGCCCCCTGCCTGAGAGAGAAGGTCCTTCCTGATTGGAATCTCCCAAGGGGAGCCGTCGAGGAGGGAAACTAGGTTCGCAAACCAAATTCAGACCGGCCAGAACGGTGCTACTAGAAGTAGGCTGATCGCATCCTGGCGGACTCTTTCTAGAACTCCTGTGAGCAGAGAAATCAGGGGTAAGGCATACAGAAGAAGCCTCGGCCAGGTCTGCACCATAGCGTTCAGCCCAAGAGGAGCTGGATGAGCTAGAGAGAACCTGAGGGGACATTGCACATTCTCCTGAGTTGCGAAGAGGTCCACCTCTGCTTGATAGAAGACTGTCCAGATTCGCTGCACTACATCTGGATGCAGTCTCCATTCCCCAAGTCTCAACCCCTGCCTCGACAGGGTATCTGCTCCCACATTTAGCTGCCCAGGGAAATAGACTGCCCTCAGCGAGAAGAGTCTGCCCTGGGACCACCTGAGGATCTGGTGTGCCAGCTTGTACAAGGGGTACGAGCACAGACCTCCCTAGTGATTGATATAAGAGACTATCGCCATGTTGTCAGTACGCACCAACACATGACGCTGCCTCAAATCTGGGGGGAAGCACCTCAGTGCCTGAAAGACAGCCAACATCTCTAGGCAGTTTATGTGAAGATGTCGCTGGCGGTTTTTTCACAGACCATGGGCTGGGCAACCACTCATGACCACCCCCCAACCGGTGAGGGATGTATCGGATGTCAGTGTGACATGACGACACGGAGTCCCTAGAACCGGGCCTGAGTTTAGGAATTCTTCCACATGACCAAGGCTCGCACACATCGTCAGGAGACCTTGATCATATGAAAAGGATTTGCCCTCGGGCAAAACCTTTTTCCTCTGAGCCACCACTGCAGGGGTCTCATGTGTAGCAAGCCCAGCGGAATCATGCTGGCAGCTGCTGCCATTAGACCCAATAGTTTTTGAAAAAAGTAGACTGTCAGTGACTGGCCTTCCTGCACTCTTCTGACCGCTGTGAGAATCAAGTCGATTCGAGCAGGAGACAATTGTGCCCACATTGTGACCGAGTCCCAGATTACACCCAGATAAGTGTTTTTTTTAACCGGAGAAAGCACACTATTCTTGGTGTTTAGTCATAACCCCAACTGTTTTATGTGAGCGAGGACGACATCTCGATGCCTGCACACCTCCCTCTGTGACAGACTTAGAGTCAGCCAGTCGTTTATATGGTTGAGAATGCGAATACCCTGAAGCCGCAATGGAGCTAAGGCCGCATCTTCTACCTTTGTAAACGTACGGGGTGAGACTGCCAAACCGAAGGCAAGGACGTGATATTGGTAAGCTTCGCCCCCAAAAGCAAACCTCAGGAACTTCCTGTGTGAAGGATGGATCGCCACATGGAAGTAAGCGTCTTTTAGATCTATTGTGTCAAACCAGTCCTCGGACCGGATTTGAAGCAAAACCTGTTTCAGTGTGAGCATTCTGAACTTCAGCTCGATGGGGTCTTTGCTCAGAAGAGTAGTAACTTCCTGTTCCAATACCAGAGCCTGAGTGGGTCCCACCTTGGTGGGAAGGACACCATTGAATCACATCACTAAATACTCTACTAAGGGAACCAGTCTCTCGAGACTGGCCTATGGTGGAAAGAGCAGCGGTTGTTCCAAGCCCCCTGGCTCGCCACAAGGGGCCCGAACACACCTACGCATCCCAGAGAGAACCGAGGGGCATGAAGAGAGCAGAGAAGGGAAGCGGGTGCCGTGTGCTGCGGCAGAGACCGCTCACCTACCCAAGGGCTTGCTCTCTGAAGTCCTGATTCTTTTATCAGGACCTTTTTGCACTGTGGGCTTTCCGGGCCCACAGAACTTCCCTTAGATTCCTCCTAGGTGCGGAAGCCCCAGCACCAGAGCGTCCCTTTGTTTTTGGCTACCTCGATAGGAGGAGGTAGCTTTGGGGGCCTGCTGCTTCTGGCCAGCAGCCCCTTGAGCCAGTGAGCGCTACTAGCTGGAAGATCGACCCGATTAGCTTCCGGCCAATCCAAACTGAGCCGCTCTATGGCGCGAGTCACCACCTCCAGCAGTTCCTCGGACCGGGGTGATTGTGGCAAAGGCTGGCTATCCACACTGACAACATCCACCTCCTTAGTGGAGGATGAATGCCCTGTGGACAGCTGTTCCCGGGGGAAAGTAACCACGAGTGGTGCTTCCGCACCCGGGGCGCTAATAGATCTGTAGGATTGGGAAGGAGATAGGGGATCACCCGTCTGGATTTCCTCCATGAGATCATTTGTGAGCCCCATGAATGCAGGCACCGGTCCGACTCGGCGGCAGCGGGACCTGCACCACGGGGCACACTAACGAGGGCTCCCTCGGCAAAGAGAGCCCTCCTTGAATGCAGTGTGGGCAAACCCCTCCCTCTCCGAATGCTCCTCTCCCAAACATGCCAGACAGAGAGCATGCGAATCCTGTGGCGTGAGAAAAGGAACTATGCTTAAGGTAATGTTTATTTTATTTCAAGTAATGGAAACGTTGAAATCCTGCATGTTATTTCTGTTTTGCAGAGTTTAAAGACCAGTAAATCCAAAATAATATTCAATATTCAGTATCCTCTAAATGCAAATGTGTTTGTGTGCTTGTATTGTAAATTAATTAAAAACATCTGCTAAATGCATAAATTCAAATGAGAACAAGTGTTTAAAGCCAAACCTTTGAAAGTATAATCCACCCCCAAAAAATGAATATGTTGTGTTTGGTGTTTAACACAAGAAATAAATTCATGCAGATTTACAATGACACGAAGTAGGGGGAAATTACAGAATTTTCATTTTTGATTGAAGCTGCCTTTTAAACAGCCAAAGATTCCATTACAATTACAAAAACCTCCAGTGACTAAGTCCTTCCTCGAAAGTGATGAAAACCGTCTGGGGACTAGAAAACATGGCTTCGTTTACCAGGGAACAGACAAAAACCTATGCTATAAAAATTGCACTATATGGTCCTTAAATGACTAGAGGCATGCAACAAAGTACAGAAAACGTGCACTTACACAGCTACACAGACATAACCCTTTACTGGTTTCTCAAAGCAAAATCTCCTTTCCAAAGCATCTCAGAAGTCTGCATAAAAGTTCAAACCAGTCTCCACTTATCAGCGAGACATGCTTACACCAAAGAGTGAAAGAGTCGAGTGCTGACGCACCACATGAGAAGAGCTAGTGACTCACAGTGGAGGCAATGGGGACAGCGCACAGGGGTCTTGTTAGTGGTTGGAGTGACTGAGCAAGAGACAGTTTTATGTCCTTGAACATATTTTAGGGGCCCATTAGCAGAACCTCCAGCGGTCGCTCTGCCGTGTCTCTGTCTCAGTCCTTCTTATTTTACAAAGAAATATTTTTCATACTTACCCTTTTTTCCTATCACTAGATAAGATTAGACTAGCAACTCTAAGCTCAGAATTCAAAGCTTAACATATTTTGAGAAAATTAATTATATTATAAGCTAAATAATTAATCAAATATGTTACAATTAATCACAAATCACTAATTTGTAATATGTAACCCATTTTATTTCTGCAAAATATGTCATATTTACTGATGTCTGGCAAGTTTTGCATGAACAATCCTGACATTTGAATATTAATCCAAACGATTAGGAGTTTTGTGGGAGGGGAAAAATCTTCCTGAACTTATTATGCAATGGTTTCGAGATTCGTTGTGTTGACCAATAGAAAACTGTATAGTTTGCATGTAATTTCTGAAGGAGCTACGCTACTAACAATATAACATGGATATTTTGCCTCTAAAAAGAAAGCTAAAGTGACCTCAGCTTAATGCAGTGGATTTCTGACCATGCTAGGTAGGTGTCAGAGAGTAAGAAGTGTCCAACTAGTGTGAATCATCTTTGGGCATCCTTCAGCAGGCTTAGAGTAAATATATCAAGTCAATGTTTGAATGAACTGACTGCTCAGATTATGCAGAACTGTAATAGCTGCTAATAAATATTTTGATGAAAGTATTTTCTATGTATCTAATTATTTATATGTAAATAATTAAGGTATTTATGTAATAGAATGTTTTCATAGTTTGTGTTGTCCCTTATCAGTGCAAAATTATCAAATTAAAAAAGGATTCTTACCAATATTGTCCAAAACCCCACTTTTCTAGATTGTTCACAAACTTTTGGAGGGCAGTGTATAAAAACTTCTACTGTATATAAAACATAAACTGATAAATCACTCAGAATAAGACCAGGAACATATGTTAATAAAGACTTCACTTCAGCTCACTTCAAATTGTACATATTTTACGTAGTGGCTAATTCTTAGAAATTCAAATGACCTCACAAATTCATATGATTTTTGGTTAATCATACCTATTTTAATGGTTGCCAATTCTTATGAATTTTTACAAATGACCTACACATAACCCCGCCCCTAGACCTACCAAATAAATCATATGAGTACGAGTGAGGTTGTATGAATTTGTACGAAATAGCAAAAATTTTCCACCTCATACAAATTGGTCATGAGACTGTGTTGGTCACTTTGGCTAAAACAATTAATTATGACTAGAGTTGTGCAAAGCAGCTGGTATTTGTATCTGTATTTGTTGAGGGGGTGGAAAGTATTTGTATTCGAGTAAAATTAAAAATAGGCGTAATTTTTTTTTTTTTTTTTTTGTGCATTACACTTCTGATTTACGCTATAGTTTAAGTATTCTTTAATTATGTCCAATAATTATGGATATGCAATATTGGTTGATGTTTTTCCATAAATCCATCAATGAACATCATTGAAAAGAAAATAACATAACAGCCATTACTTCACCACAACTACACAAGCATTGTTTTACCTTTTTGACCGGCCATTAACGTTACTCTGTCAACAGCCTATTGTCTAAATTACCAGGCTAACAGAGCTAACGTTACATAAACAGAGCGAACATGAGAGCACCTGACTGCAGACTTCAATAATACAGTCTAATTAGGGGTGGGCGATATGGAAAAAATATCCAATCACAATTTTTTCTGGGGAAATCATGATTTTTATTGGATTTTTAAGACTATTTTGCAAATTACAGAGGTAGTGGTGGGCGATCATGATTCTTTGTCATTGATTTTACTATTTTGCAAGTTGTTTGAGCAGTTTACTAATTTAAAATAGTAATCTAATTGGACTTTTTTATAAAAACAAAGCCTTTCAAGTATTAAATAAAAGACTTTAAAGCGAAAAATGTACTTTTGTTATTGCGAATCAGTGCAGTGTCCGGTGAGTGTAATTCTACCACTGAGTTAACACTGATGTGAACGTATGTCTTCTTGTACAGCAGTCTGCTTTTACACGTCACTTTCTCACTCACTCATGCGGTCATGCACTGCGGTCTCACGAGGATTCTTTACACAGGTATTTGTTCGAAATAACTATTTGTAAAAAACATGGTATTTGTGCCTTTCCGAATGACGTATTGGGGTTCGGCTCTACCCATAGTTATGACTATACTACATTCATCCACTTGTGGAAAATCAACTTAAGAACCACGACATCTAAAAGATGGAATATGACTGTCACAATGGGCCCACCAGTATCTCCTACAGAAGGCGTTTGGAAGAGATGGGCAGAAGAACTCTAAACATCTCTCAAGAGTAAAAGTCTGGAGCATGAAGTGAGTCATAAGAACTCCAAACCACTTCCCAAATAACATTAATCTCAATTAGTTTCTGGATACAAGCAGTATATCATTTTAAAGCACGATTCACAGCTGGGTCAAAGTTTGGCTGGCTGGCCTCATTAACCCTGCTGACAGATACCGTAACTACATAATCTGGACACAAAAACAGTCTTTTGTTGTTCCACTCTGAATGAATAAATTTTTCTGTGTATTTTTGGAGGCGAAACTAAATTTTACCTTTATTCTTATCTTATTATAATGAGATCCCTTCGCAACTTTACAAGGGAAGTCTGTTTTTTTCAGACGCATACAGAAAAAGGCTTAGCAAAATAAATTTACTGGGTTACTCTTTTTCACACTTCCTTGGTTGGTAGATGCACTGGGGACCTGATTATTGCACTTAACCTGGAAAAGTCAGATTTTCATGATATCCCACCTTTAATATTTCTGTAGAAAGTCAATTAAAAGTTTCCTTGGCTGCTGAATAACAGAGGAAAAGATGCAAAGTAGGCTACAGGTAAAAGATGTTTAAAAAATCATAGAATGTATAAATTGTAATACAGAACAGTACTTTTTCAACAATTTTAATCAATTTATTTATATGTACTGTATATTTTATATGTTAAATTCTGGTAAACAATCTTACATGTAATCTGTGACACTTGTACCAGTGCAGTGGAAACAGAAAATAGAAGGAAATGTCAAAGGGAATTGAGTGGAGCTCAATATCTGTATTAAATTCAGTGTATTTTCATAACTTTCACTTTAGAAATTGAGGCATTAAATCTTCTTCGGGCCAACAGTGTAACATTAAACCAGCCTTCAATGGGTCTTCTGAGGACTCAAACAAACAATAGTTCTCTAAAACCTGTAGAAAACAAAGTAAACTTGCACAAAGACACGCACTGTGGTCTCCTAGCAGTGATGGAGCTGGCTGCTGCAATGACATACTGACAGCTTCTGCAGGGAGGTAGTGATTGCTTAATGTGTCTCTGAAACCACCATCACATATAAACACATATAAACATATCAGTGCTTTTATTCACCATGTTTGTACTGCAGATCATGTGTGACTAAATTATTCATATGTACAGAGGTGAAAAAATTATGCAAATACAAAAAACGTTGTCATGGCGAACAGAGGAATGAAGAGTGGCTGCCTTAATCTTCTTAATCTGTTTGTGAAATGAAATCTGAAATCTTCTTTATATTTCATTTACTGGATTTACAGAACAGCCAAAATATACTATTATTTTTTACAACAGAAAGTACAAAAAATGAAGGCCAAAAGATACAAACCTTGCTGAAATTCCATTCTTGTCTTGGCTAGTTAGCCTGCTACTAATTTAACTAATAATCATGATTTAAAGCTTACAATAAAATGTATTAATCAAAAAAAAAATCAAAGACTCCATATATATGTAACGATCAGCTGGATGTGCCAGCAAGACTTTAGATGGCACTCCAGCCCTCCATGAACTGTGTGTGTGTTTATGTCTGCTTTCATTCATGGACTCTCATCAATGAACTCATGTCTCCGCCCACTTGTTTGTTGTCTAGGTGCTTCATTGTTTGCTCCACCCCTTGACCTACTTTCACATGTATAAGACCCCGGAAGTTTTTGTCTGTCTAAACGGTACATTGCACTGTCAAGCTGTTAGTTTCTCCACGCGTGTTCCTGTGTTTCTTGTTCCCGTGTTTCTATTGTCTGTTTGGATTATATTTACTGTGTACCGACCCACGCCTGGACTCTGACCATTCTCTTGCTCTGCCTCCTCCAGTCCAGTCTGCCGCTAACTACTGTAAGCCTGTCTGTTTTGCTCTGTGTCTGTCAATAAACAGCCTGAACACAAACCAGCACGTCTTCTTGCCTCCTTCCCGTGACAGAATGGACCGTCAACAAGGGCTCAGCGGCTGTACTAGTCAAAGTGAGTACAGAGACTTTACTTTGCCTCGCAGGCAGGATTATTCCCCGATGCCGTTTTTCCGGCTGTGTTCGCTCTTTCAGCATGGACGACGGATAGAGGATTATGTAGAGGAGTTTATGGCTCTTAGCCACCGTGTGAGAAAATCAAAGACTGCTTTTTGTCGGGTTTAGACCCCGAATTAATGTACGTGCTGCCAGAGGAGGAGCCAGATTGGACTTTGGAACAACTAATTGACTTTGTGCTGTTGTTTTGTGGTTCTCATTTCACCGTGGGTAGAGGTGGATTAGGACATTCACACTCGCGGTAATGATCAGAGTGATCACTGCGCCATTTATATATATATATTAGGGGTGGGCATAGATTAATTTTTTTTAGTTTTGGAGGGAAGTATATATATTTGTGTGCTATTATATTTGAGATATCTGTGTGTCAGTACTGCCATCTTAAAAGGAGGGTTGTGAATCTTGCTTTCACAATTCAATGCAATAAGATAATTATTTATCAACACAATGGCTCAGTTTCACAAACATGGCTTAGTTTAAACAAGGACTAGGCCTTAGTTAAATTAAGATATTAATTCATCTTTTAAAATTTTTTAAGATATGTCAGAGCAAGATATTTTTAATAGAAGCAGTTCAAACATGCATTTTAGAATATCATATAATAGGAGAATATCACATTCTCATTCAGGATTACTGCACA
>JAUMHG010000072.1:16348939-16364041 GCA_032359395.1 Enteromius anoplus
GCGTGTTAATTCCTAGTTACCACGGGATGACAATCCCATGGTAGAAACAGAACAAATAGGAACAAAATTAGCGTAGCAGTACAACTTTTAATGGTTCTGATGGCCAGCCTGTTTGTGCTGCGAGAGTGCGGAAACGTACCATGAAATCATCTGCGAAGAGGGCGCCTTGTTTCAGTAAGAGAATCTCCTCACTGGGCTCTTTGCCACCAGCAGAGTGATCGAAAACCTCCCGGAAGATACGGAGAAACTCCTGGTAAGAGGGGAATGCCATCCGCCTGCCCTCCCACAGGGCTGTAGCCCACTCCAAAGCTCTTCCAGTTAGCTGTGAGTAAACTAGTGAGACCCTGCTATCATCAGTTGGGAGGTTGTCCGTCTGTGAATTGATGTAGACTTTGCACAGCAGTAGAACCAAAGCACCGTCAAACTGCTCAGGTAATGAAGTTTGTGCCTTACTGGTAGGAGCTCGTGTTGGCGGGAGCTGCAATGCGGGGCGGTGGAGTCAGCGCAGCCACGGAGGTGACAAGTGTTTGTAGCATCTGAGCGATATCCTCAACGCTACAGTTCAACTTCTCCAGCTGCTGGTGGTGAGTAGACAGTTGAGAAGCTTGAAAAAGGCAGTCCAAAGGTCACAGGAAAGCAGTACGAATAAATAGTGAAAAACACTCAGAATTGTCGCCAAGGCAAAACAAAACTTCACGTTTAGTCTCTGTAAAACGGGCGCTTAAATAGCGCATGAAACAAGTTTCATGAAACAAAAATATATTTGAAACAAAACCTATGACACCTGTAGCGGAAGTGATGAGGTGTTTTTTTGAAAAGAGTCCATGGGGGAAACTAGTACTCCGGAGATGGTTCCCGCTGATGATGTTCAGAGAGGGCCACAGAGGTCGGACTTACTACAAGGACAGCTTATATGTGTAGAGCAATTTATTTAATTCATCTTGATCTCGCTGGCTTAACCTTGTATGTGTAACGTGGTCAAGTGAAGGCAATTTTAGCTTATATTGTTTCATTTAATAAAATAGTTAAGTTTTGTGTGTAATGGCAAAACAATTATATTTTGTTTAGTTTTTTCTTTTATTAAGTTAATTTAGAAAAATGCTTGGAGCATTTTTTGTTCATTAAATATAAGTTTTAATTTTTTTTAAGTAATGACAAAGTGGCCAGCGGCAGACAGTGCTGATCATAAATCAATTTAACCTTTTCAAATCATCACAACTTGCCTAAAATGCAATAAAAACATTTCAAGCATATAATAATGCTTAAACGTTAAACCACCTCTAGTGGAAACTAAATTGCCGAAGCCTTCATTTTATACAGAGTATAACATCATTCAGAACAGTAAAGGGTCTACATTTATTTAGGTGCACTGACAATATCTTGAACAGGAGCGCTTCACAAAAATTAACCAAAACTCGGCAAAAAAAAAGACATAATACAAAAAGCTTTAAATGACCACTTAACAAAATTAAAAAAATAAAAAAAAACTCTTTCATTATAATTTTAATACATAAAGATGACTTAAGGTGCATCAGAGGAGATGGCGAGTCAGGAAATGTATCTTTGTGAGACGGACTAACACTAAATAATTTAAATATCTTCTTACTATTTTCCTCGGACATATTCCTGGTAATTAAGCTACTTCTGCTGATGCTGTGAGAAGTTTTAGTCTATTGTGTTTGAATGCAGCTTGCACTGACGGCACGCTCTCTGTAGTTATTTTGGTGAAAGTAACTCAAAAGTAATACAGGAGTCATGTTTTCAATGCATTACAATTTTAAATTAGTAATATTGTAATGTAAGGAATTACTTTTAAATAACAGTAACAAGTAATATTTAATGTATTACAGTTTGGAAGTAACTTGCACAACACTGTGCATATGTGACAAACATAAGCTCAGAGCAAAACGGAAATGCTCCTGACCACTAGGTGGCAGTTGGTCTGTAGAAATGGCTGTTGTGCGAGGTACTCGCGTGTGGGCGCTGCTGACTGTGCTGGTAGTAAATCTTTGTTGGTAGGACTCACAAAATGGACAATACAAAACTGATCAGTGTTAAAACTATAAAAACAGGTACAGACCACCTGCAAATAATCGTGACATGCGCACAATAGCCGGTTCTGCAGACAACTGCCCCCTGGTGGTCAGGAGCATATCCGTTGTGCTGTGGATAAATGTCATTTTCTTGTGAGCTTATGTTTGGTTTTTAAATTTCATTGTGTTGTGAGTTTATGTTTTTTTTTTTATTATTTTGTTCTTTTGTGAGCATATTTGCTTTTTTAATTGCATTGTGTTGTGAGCTTATGTTTATGTCCTCTGCTGGGCCACCATAGTTTTGTATTAAAATATTTCTATTTCAAATAAATTTAATTATTTAAATTAAATGTAATATAAATAAAACAATTCACTGTTGTTTTGGGCTGATTATTCATCAAAGAAAACGAAATGTATTAAGCACTACAGTAATACTGTTTTTAACATTGGTTGTTTTTTGAGCAGAAAATTAACATATCAGAATGATTTCTGAAGGATCATGTTACACTGGAGACATGCATTGCAGGAACAAAATGAAGTCTGTCTGAAGTGCAGCATTTATGAAACATCTAATGTAATATTGTCTGACAATAATCAACGCTTTGCTCCTAAAAAAAGCCAAATAAATCCACAGAGATACATTTTGGTGGTGCATGTGGAAGACACTGGTAAAGCCATATTTCATATATATACTTAAAGGCACAAACACCCTCAAAATCCTGTCTGGCGTCACGCTGTGCTTTCATGTTTCACTATATTTTATTCACTGTGTAATTTAATTGGCCAGTCAACAATTGCACATGCCCTGTGTTTGCATTTGCATCAAGTGTATTGTGTAAATCCAGAATTAAATCATGCTCACATCACTTCAGAAACCATGAATATGATGTGATATGATATTGTGTTTTAAGTTAGACGAAGTTCAGTGTGTTAGTACAACACATTGAACAGACAAATCCAGATTTCTCTCATAAAACATGACTCGCTAACTTGGATGCATTCAAATGTAAATGTGCCGACCAGCAATTGTTTTTAAACTACAGCAAAGAGACATAACGGTGTCAAAATCTACAAAAGAGGCAAGCCAGTTTCTGTGATTTCCTAGTGCAGCACATCAGACAATCTGCTAATACACACAGGAGATAATCATTATTTTACTAAAAAATACTGTACACCTCTTGGAGCTTTTAGACTATAACTAGGGTGAATTTGTGACAGGCCTATAAGATTTATATCAAATTAGCATTATATTTACAGTAATTTGCTAAGGGTTTGTCTGCATCAGAAGAATCTTTTTTTTTTTTTTAAGTGTGTGCATAATTCAGCTCACATGACAGTCCATTTTCAGCATCAAGACCTTACGGTCCTCACAAAATGAGTTTTGCTGTTTTATTTTAAGTTCAGTGTCGGAATATTGAGGCCATAGAAATTGTTTAGCATGGCTTTTTACTCTGTGACTGTAAGAAATATGATTTTTTTTTCCTTCCGTTCAGCTGTTTTGGCTGAAGAGCTACTTGCACAGGCTTTGACTTGGTGGAAAATGTGCTACAAATCACAAAAAGGGCAGAAACCTTTAATCCCAGGAGCTTCTGTTTAACTATAATCAGTGTAAGGAATGCAATAATTATGAAGCATTTTAATGAAGATGTCATTTGTCTTTATGCTTACAGTGTACATTGTATGACAGAAGGTAATGGGCACTTAACAGCTACTAATTAATTTCCTCAAATGCTACTCGGTTAATATATCCGGATTAATTTAAGCGAGTTTATAAACAAATTTGTGAGTAATTCAATTTGACATAAACATCCGCTGCTGTAATGGATTTGTTGGCTTGTGTCATACACAGAAATCAGTCTCAGTACACTTTATCTTTGCAATGCACAGACACATTTTCTCATGTCGCTTGTCAAAGTCAAGTTATTTTTTTTTTCCTTTCTGTGCTCGTTGCCATGGCAATACAAACCCTCCAGTGTTGGCCCATCATTAGAAGCACCTGTTGGCACTGCCATGGCGATGAGCAGGCGCTAATGTGATCCGCACTGACGTGGACATTGACCCTGGATGTGAGGGAAGCATTGTGGGAGTGCACAGGGTTACTTGCGCATGGCTTTGTGAGGCTTACCTCTAAGACAGAATGACGGAGTTCAGCGGATTACAGTCTCTTGAATACTAACAGAGCTGATTAGCTGGCCTGTCTGTCAGTATGTCATAATACACGACTCCGCCCCATAAGAACAAAACCCCTCCCATCTTAAATGCTAATGAGACATAAGGCAGAGTAACCTAACCTTACCTAACCTAACCCAACCCAGCCTAACCTAACATAAGCTAACCTGCCGATTTGCATTTTTCCTGAGGGAATAAAGAAAGAAGAAGATAAAGGAATAATAATAATAAAAAAAATAGTTTTGGTCTTAGGGCTAAAAATTATTGTATACATTTTTTTAAAATAATATATATGGAAAGGAAAGGACGTGACATGTGGCCAGGTATGGTTTCCCTTAATAGGAATTTGTGCTCTGCGTTTAACCCATCCAAGTGCACACACACAGTGAGAAGTGAACAACCACGCACACACACACACCCAGAGTTGCAGCGGCCGGGGAGCAGTTGGGAGAACGGTGAATGGTCTCACCTTTAGTGGTATTGAAGATGGAGAGAGCACTGGTTATTCACTAAGCCTTGCAACAATCCCTGCCGACCTGGGACTCGAACCCACAAGCTTTGGGTAACATGTCTAACTCCCTATTCATTAGGCCACGACTGCCCCATATACATACATTATTACATAGATATATTTGAGTTTTTGATGGTTTGGTCACTTGTTAGGTTGTCAAACCTGCTAAAAACGCAGGGAGACTAACCAGCAGACCACCTTAGGCTATTTTTAGGTGGTCTTTTCTGTACTGCATCACTCTCTTTCAATCATCTGAACTTAATGCACCATAGTTTTTGCTTTTTGTAATCATACACAGAAGAGAAACTCACCAAATTTTCCAAAAGAGACCTTCTAGCCATGACAGTCCACAAGGCTTGAGTAGCAGGAAACTTTCCCAACAAAATATTAGTCTCTTGGCGAAGGATGCTGGAAGGACTGATTGGCTCCAGTTTTACCCTGGAAGTCTGCTAGGCATTGGAGTACATTATGGGAAAAAGGACACACTATCTGAGCAATGGAGAGAAACACACTCGGTTTCTTCAAGAGCTTTTACACACAATGCAGAATTGATTTTACTGTTCGATCTGGCTCTGTTTGAGAGCGTCTACCGCATACACAAAACATTATGTCCAGAACAGAACAATAAATTTATTACAAGCAACCATAAACAGATTTTACAAGGTGCCCTTTACATAAAACCCTTTTCGGTTCTGTTTTTGCCATGCAGGCCACCATTACTTTTTTTTTTTCTGTGTCAGGATTAAAAAAAGGTCAACATAACTGATGCCAAAAGGCACTGGTTCCCGTATGTGTAGTACAAGATTGCACTGCACCATTTGCAATGCACAACAGCCTAATAGTAACCTTTTTTACATTTAAGTTTTTTTAAATTTTAATTGCATCAATGATTCTTCCACCTGGTTCTCAGACTGAATTCTCACACAGGGTTGCCAGATGCAAGGAACGAGCGCAACCAACAGCAAAATCTCATATCACATCAGAAAGGCATTTATCTTTTAATAAAAATAAAGGAAATAACCAAAAAAGTTGAAAATAAAGTATCAGGTAGGGTTAGTTAGGGAGGGCTTGTATTGTCCCAAAAAGGTGGAATCAATTTAATGATTCAAAGGGGTCATATGGCGTTTCAAAATTTTCTTTCTCTTTGGAGTAATACAAGCTGTTAGTGCATAGATAAGATCCCTGAAGTTGAAAAGGTTAAAGCCTCAAAACCAAAGAGATATTATTTATAAAAGTAATGATTTGTCCACACTCCCCTAAAACGGCTCGTTTAAACACAACTAGAAATCAGTGTTAAGTTGTATTCACAACACTGTTCCAGAACAGTTCAACACAAATACTATAGTGTGTTCAGTGCATTTACAGAGGACAGACGCCTAAAACCTAAAGAGTATGCTGGCTGTGCACAGAGACTTTAAAGTGGAGCAATTCTACCTCTGCAAGAACAGTCTGGCACTTCTGACTCACAACCTTTCGGATAAGTTACGTTTTCTTATTAAAAGAACCTGCTACTGCTATTCAAACGTTTTGAGCAGTGAAGGGTAGTGCTTGTTTGTCATTACTCCAATCACAAATGCAGACATGGTGTTATGTTTAAGAGGTGTGATACAATGCGACCTGTAAAAAGACAAAACTAAGTCATGATAATCAGTAATTATGTTTCCACTGGATGCAACAAATGCCTCATTTGTAATGGCTTTTTATTGTTTTTATCTCATAACATTTCCCCCACATGTTTGCAGTATTCGGCCAAATACAACAATACTACAGTATAGATAATTGCCACTGTTTGCAATAAATAGTAGAAAATCTGCTATTTTACCCTAGTGTAAAAAGAAAACAAAGCTAAAAGTCTTTAATCACTTCCGCTCTGCTGAACATAAAGGTATTTAATCATAAATCAAAATGAGGAGTCTACTTCCAATAATCCAACATGAAGCATATAATCAGCATAACATATATACAACGTAACACCTTCATTGACCGACCCACTAGAACTCAAAGGACATCGTATAAATACACAAACTAATGAATAAAGGGACGACAGCTGGGGAGACACAGATGGAACTAAATTAACTAATAATCACTTAAACACAGGAAGTACCAAATAAGGACATAAAGGAAGAAACCAAACTCAAACCAAAATGGGAAGACATGAAAACGAAACCAAAACAAACAATGAACGTAACAGAACTTTTAATTTCAGTTGCATTACTTGATATTACTGCTAATTGTTTAACATATCTAGCATAAAACTTTTATTGACTTAATTATTTTGACTGGCTAGTTGGTAGTTACAGCCCTGATTGAAATAAATAATACAAAGTGCATTGTGGGAAATCCTAAAGGAACAACTGTCCAAGCGCATTATGTTTTAAAAGATGTTTATTTTGACAGAAGCGGGTTGCAGTATGATATACCGATGTTGGGACGGACAGTTCGTGTCTGTTTGTTCCATAACAACACGAGTCTGTGTCTCCCTTAGGACAAATTAGACTGATTAGCTAGACTTTTAATAAACTGGACCATGATCAAAAGATAAGTCAATACGCGCTGGATGGCAGTGCTTATTCCATGCTGGATCACTTTACATGAAACAAAAAGGTCAACACGCCTCCTCTAGATTATGCAGCTTCGCCTGTCGACACGGCAACAACCTTTACAGCCAGGTCTTATTTTCATGAATACAATAATTAGTTTCTGAGAATGAGTTACGAAGATGAGGGCAAAGTTGGGCTGTCTGCCAGACAACATGTGACCACCACAGACTGGAAAACATACAGTGAAGAACAACACATTCAACAACAAGCTTAAAGGTCCCGTGTTGTCAAATCTGACATTTCTTGGCTTTTTTCATGATAAGTGAGGTCTAGCGGCTATAAAATTACCATATAAGTTTCAAAACGATCAATCCACAGTAAACTGCACACAGCCTGCATAAAGTAGCTGTGATTTTTCACAAGCTGCTGTGACTTCAGTAAAAACGTGACCTACTCACTCATCGCCTTCCGTCATCACCCGAGCACCGTCCACGACATTGATGAGCAACACTAACACGTGGCCAAAAGATTAGCTTTAACAGACGAAACCAGATCGGCCGACCTGCACGCTCACTCCAAGGATGGACGATCCTATAATATTACAATAATGTATGTGTCATGCAGTCTGACTTGCTTATTTTAACATTTACTTACTTATTTTGCGTTATTTAGTTTATTTGCTAATATTACTGGGTTATTACATTTGTACTGTTGTTATTTCAACACTCTTGTATGTAAACACTCTTTTTTCTTGTGCTAATAAAGCAACTGCAATAGAACGTTTGGAGTTTAGGCATAGAAAGAAAAAGGAAGAGAAGAAAATGAGAGAGACACAGACTGGATAAATAGAGTGTCTCTCGTCCACATGTTCCAGTCTGCCTCTGAGGGTGTGTCCTTTTCTGAGTTCATTTAAGGACTCGAGTGGTTTTGCTGCATATATGCGACACTGGTTGCACCCTTCTTCTGACCCATGTTCAGCACATTCGCTCTCTTGCACACACTAATGTGCTTTTACAACCGATAAAAACCTCCAAAAAAAGAGCTCTCGTTCCAGCTGAAATAACAATGTACTGCAAGCCACGACGTCTTTGTCCAATCACAACACTGCTCTGGACATAAACACGCATGCACACATTTACACAAACATTCACTTGCTAACTTTTGGTCTAGGTACATTGCTTAAAAATATGCACAATGCACAGTAGAAACGATCTACTGTACGAGCAAGTACCTTTTTTGTCAAAGCTTTGTTCATGTTAAATGTCTCTTTCTCACAGTCTCACACTTTCCCAGGTAAAACAAAGCATGAGTGATAAATGCTGTCACGTGTGAGCATCTCTCAGCGTGCTGCTTTCCCAACAGTGTGAGAATGAGAGCCATTCACATCTTGACTGAGTTAAACTTCACATGCACACATGGCTTCATCACTTTTGTAGTCACAACACAGTCAAACCAAACCTCACTGCACAGTTTTAGTCCCACACACACACATCTGGGATGTTATGCAGTTCATTTCATGTATCCATACTGTGTACTCACCCTAAGGCCATCGAAAATGTAGATGAGTTTGTTTCTTTATGGGAATAGATTTGGAGATATTTAGCATTATATAACAAGTGAATGGATGCGGTCGGAATGAGAGTCCAAACAGCTGATAAAAACATACAAATATTACGTTATAGTAAGTAATCCATATGACTCCACTTTTAAAATATGAAATAAATCCACTAGGATGTTTATAAGTTCATTTGAGTTCATAATCCATACATTTGTTTTCTCCGTTGAAAGAGTAATCTCTTCTTAAGTCTTAAAAAAATATGTCATTGAATTTTGATGTGGTCATAAAAGGAGGAAGCTTTACTATACATGTTTTATGTAATAATAATACTAATTGCCAATGTGTAAAAAAATAAATCAATCAAAATCAAGGCCTAATTAATAGGTTAAATAATTAATGGGTTAAATCTAGGCCTGTTTAATAGGTTAAACATTTCTCATTTTTCAATTTTTTTTTTTATAAAAAATACATTTATTACAAAATCAGTGTTTAGTAGTTACAATAAACAATGAGTCTATACCCACATGGAAAGAACCTATATGAGGATATATGAGCATATATGAAACCAATAAGCAGTATATATGGTAATATATGTACTTATAATTTAGGAAAACTGACAATTTTAAGTATGTCACTTTTATTAAAAACCTACTGTATATCAAAACCTATATTAAAATATATTTATGTTTATATAGGTTATTTCCGTGTGGGTAGACTCATTGGAAATACGTGCCTCCTCATACATTTCTGCAAAACTGAAAAAAACGTACCTATATGTACGAAATGCTGCAGTTTCCAGTTGAATGAACACTAAAGACAGTAAAACTCCCACAACTTTTATTCGTCTAGCATTAACATCATGCACGATCTGAAAACTGATACTTTTGAACGTTGTCATCACACATACAGCTTCATATGTATGAGTTTTCGAGTTTATTTGGTTTCCACGGTATAGCTCACGTGATACAGTGTTGCACTTAGCAACAGAAAGCTAAAATAAATGCATTTGTATACAATATCGGGTAGGTTTAGGTTTGGTGTTGGGGATATTTCCAACATAACAGAGCGTTCATTTTGACACTGAATATTTAAATTCTGAACAGCCACTAAACATACCTCGAGCAGCATAATAAAAACACTGCAATACGTACCTGTACCAACATTATACAAACAGACCACGGTTAGGGTTACGCCACTCTCTGGACATTTCTCTTTGAAACTTCGGCGAAGTGCAGTAAGATACGGGGTTGCAGAAATGTATGTAGAAGCATTTCCAATGAGCCTGGGTTGCTATTTTATGTATATATATATATATATATATATATATATATATATATACTTTCTTAAAGTACAACTTTAAGGAGTACAAGTTAAAGTGTGTGTGTGTGTGTGTGCCTACATAAAAACTTGGTTGTTTTGTAATTCAAGAAAGTATTTTTACATGTACACATGTTTTTGGGTTGACTTGAAACCCAGCCAGTGTCTACTGTTCTACATCACCAGACTGTTCTCTCTCACAATGAAACTATCATTATCGCTCACACTGTGTTCCTTTTCCTCTCTTGTGCCATCCAGGGGTTCTTTCCATTTCCATGTGTCAGTCGTTCGATTCTGGAGCAGGATACAAACAGAACAGCTTCTATTCTACTCATCACCTCAGCTCTGTATAATCAAAACAGCCTTTCTCTCCTTTTCATCTCACTTTAAAACAACAGACACACATTACACTCCCATGAGCTGAAATGTGAGAATCCTTTGGTTTGTTTGGATGATCTCAGTTAAGCTTTATAAAATGGAGAGGGAAAAGCCCTTAGCGACACAAAATGAAATACGTTTGGGAATGAGAACCAGACAGCAGACAAACAGACCTCAACTCACATTTAGGAAAGACTCTATACCCACTTAATGTCTTTTATTTACATCATCATTTGCAACATGCTTTTTGTTTCTTTCCACTGCTGTTCATAAAACACACATGAAGCTTTTATTCATGAATTTATGATTCGGAATGCATTTCTATCCCAAAGTAAGTGAGCAATAGTTGCAGATGATTCAGAAAGCACAGATGTTGAATTTATGTCCTAGAAATCTCAACACAGACATAAAGTAAGAACAGCTTCATTGACTGAACTGAATGAATCTGACAAAGATAGACGTTTTATAACTGTTTTTGGAAGAAGTAATTTAAGCTCACCATGGTTGCATTTATATCATCAAAAATACAGTAAAAACAGTAATAGTGTGAAATATTATTACAATTTTCTAGTTCAATATATGCATTGCTATAGTAATACTTTCTATGATCACTGGCTGGAGTGCCCATGTGCTTCTGCAAAAGGGCACTCCCAAAAAACTATATTGCCCACAATCCTTTGCTTGGACTCTTGATCAATGATTGCATTCACCTGTGTCTTGTTAGCTGTTTAAAGCCTGGAGTTTCTCTCATTCATTGCTTATAGTTTTGTTAATGTCACACTGCTTTTCTGTCATAGTTGTTTTGCTGCATTTTTTGTATTTAGTTTGGACTGACTCCCCTGTGCATGACCTCATGCTTGTTTATGGGCTACAGATTTTAAATTACCCTTCAACAAAGAGCTGAATTTGAATCTTTAGATTTTGTGTCTGAGCAGATTGGGACAAATGCATTGTTGATTTTTTTTTTTTTTTAAACCATTACCCGTGTGTCACATCCTTTAGAAAACCTTATAGGTTGGTTTGATAACCAAGAAACATTTCTTACTTTTATTAAGGCTGAAAACAGTTTAGTAGTACTTAATATTTTTGTGGAAACTGTGAAACAAAGTTCAACAGAACTGCATTAATTCGAAACAAATCTTTGGTAACATCACAAATTGTTGTGTGCTCATCTGATTCTCCCATTTGATAGTTCTCATCATTAGAATAATACTGTCACATTTAATCAATTTAATGCATCCTTGCTGATACAATTCTTAATTTCTTCTTAAGACCCCAAACGTCTGCCCAATACTGTAATTATAATGTAAAAAATATATATAAAAGTAAAGAAGCAAGAACTGTACTGTGGACAAATGTACTGTGCATGAAAGAAAGCAAACCTGTGGAGTATTTTAACTGTTGTTCAGCTGTAAGCGTGACACACAGGTAAGAAGATGTGTGAGGTGAGCCTGAACTCCTTCATCACCTCCTGCTGCTCTCCTGCTTCTCTCAAGCACTGCACATCTGCTCCTGCAGCGCTGCGGCCTGCTGTGAATGATCACAGACCAACGGCTGCTAACCGAACACCTGTGAGCTGCTAAAAACACACAATCACTGAGCGGAGCCGTCATGCAATTAGCCCTCACCCTGCTGGCTCCTCATCTAAACGTCTGCACACATAGATCTTTATTTCACACCTCGCTCAGAAGACTAGTTCATAGCATAGCCTTTATAGGGGGACATGAATTGAGAAATCACAACTCTCTTGATCTTTTGATAAATAAGAGGCCTTCATGGTTTAAACCTAAAAAAAAATATTGTTAGTCTAAAAACAGCTTGTGGAATATGTGTAATAAGATGGCTAAATATCACCTTCGCAGAAGAACTTCAACACCTGCTTCTACGTTTCTGCCTGTTTAGCACCGCTCACCAATTCACACAAACATACAGGCAAACAAAGGTCTATGCAGAAATCAGATGATGGGGGTTGGGTTTGTTTGGGTGTCTGTTTCTTGTTATGTTGTCATGTCTTTTATTTTGAAGTTTTGTCACAGATTCTATTCATGTCATTCATCCCTTGACCTCATGTTTCTCACCCTTGTCTATTGCTGCGTCCGAAATCGCATACTGCTTAAGTTGGTACTACATTTTAAATTGAACATACTACTCGACCGTTAAAACAGTGTGCTCTATATAGTATGAATGTGGGTAGTCACGGCTATTGCCAACATTTGTCAACATTTCTGTTGACCCTGGAACAACATTGTGATTAGCCAATCAGATTTGAAGAACCAGTTTATAGCTTTTGTGAAGTTTAAGCTTACAATCAGTGTTTGGTGCTTGTACATCAGTGTCAGTCATCTATCATTAAATATGATTTTAGGCATTACTCATGGCCAGGGTTTGGTGTAGAAATATGGTCAAAGCTAACATTTTGGAGTAAAATGTTGTTCCAGGGTCAACAAAATATGTTAACCCAGGAACACGCCGAACTTAGGACGTGCATAGGACCCACCTATGGGACCCACCTCTGAGGTCAGTGAGAGCTGCAGGCATCGCAGTGACTTCAGCAGACTCTCTAGTCCTGTCACCACAAAGGTCTTGCCACTCTCCGTCGCTCTCCTAGTAATGGCGGTTGCCATTTTGAGTGTGTGGGCTGAACACTGCGCACCAGAGAGCCACTCCAGTGCCTCTAGAGGTGTCAGCTTCAGCCGTAGAACCTCTAGAGGTAGCTCCTTGTCAGGAACTCATGGCCACGGAGGCCATCCATAAACTCATGTCCTGTACAGACACCGCCAGGGAGGCCATCCATGAACTCACAGTCTACCCTGTAACGGCCGCTAAAGCCATCAATGAACCTTCTGTCTGCCTCATCACGGCCACGTAACCCGCCTGTTAACTTATGACCAAGGAGGCTGTCTATGGGCACCCTGCCTTGCCTGCCCCGCCATTGAATCTGTACTACCTTATTACTGCTTCATGGCCCTGGTCCTCCCGTGCTACACTGTCTGCCACGTCTGAGGCTCACCATTGCTCCTTGACCCTAACCCTGTTCCCCTGCATGGGCCTGGCCCTCCGTCCCTCCCTTGCCTAGTCAAGTCTGTGTCACGCCGTCGTTGATTACATTGTATTATGTTGTCACTATTGCTTTGTCTGTTACTACAGATCATTTAATATGTACTGAGTAGGCCATATCAATTAGTTTGAACCTAAATAACAGCAGTCCTTCATTAGCAATAGCAGTGGGAGTTTACTTGCGTCATGCCTATTCAAATGAGCGTTTTGTAATGTAAAAATCTTGATAACATTTTAAGTGGCCTTTAGAGAACAGTATAAAAATAATACAAAATTTAGATGATGGCCCCTATAAATTAATATTAATAGGACTATATAAACTTTTTTTTATCAAGTGTGCGTGGCGTGGGGCACTAGTAAGAAAAGGACAAATGGACAAATCGTCGCTAAAAAGAAATATCTTGAGCCAATATTTTATTGGACAGTAAAAAATAGGTTCATAAATTAAAAAGATCACTTTTTAATTTCCAAGATAAGTGGACTCTACTAGCTGAAATTAACCTGCAACATGATGAGTTGATGTGACAACAACAACAACAAGAACATAGCCTATAAAACGGATATTGTTGCATGATGCAATTTATAATGCAAAATATATTTAACAGTTCATCTTGTTTTTGATGTTTTCATGCAATAATGATTCATGTGTCTGCATGAAGTTTCGGCTGATTACTTTTTCTTTGACGCATTTTAATCAGAGTCCATTTCGCCCTATGCCTGATTGTATGAGACCTGACACCGGACGTCATTTTTTCCAAGACCTGAAGCCTTTCAGTAATTCACGATGACGTTTGGTCCATTGACAAAGGCCTTTTAGTCTGAGACATGACGCCTTTTCATTTTATGACTGAGGTCTGAGGATGTCCTTAAATGTACACCGTACTTGTGGTTAAACTGCAACACAAAACAAAGATTACTGGGTTTTCCAAGAAAATATTATTTCAGTCTACTAAAAAGCTACACCATTTCCCCCCATCTGTGAAATAGTTTTCTAGGGTTTGTTGCCACCTTGTGTCTGCGTTGTGTTCTCGCAGTGGGATAAGCAACAGGTTATCCCTCAGTATGTAGCGATTTGGAGATTTAATTGAGAGAGCCTATCAGTGGAAGAAATTATAACTAAGTCACATTACATTATACAATTTAACATTAATGAAAATCATTGTGTGCCAGTGTGTGATTCACGCAATGTGATTTAAAGGATGAAATAATACTAGGCTATAATGTACATGAAAAATCATTGCATTATATATGTAATAAGAATGTCTGCATGCGTTATAAAATAGTATAATGTTATTTTTCATATTATAATTATTAGATATGAAAATATTACCTCTAAAAATGGGTTTTACAAATTTAGAACAAAATTATAATATATTAAACCAGGATAAAACGTGTATTTTTCTACAATTTTTCACCACAATGATGTTACAAAATTGAATTTAGAATATTAACCTTTTACCCGATATAGCTAATGATTAGATAATAAATTGTTAATATGAAAGCAGTTATATTTATACAAATAAAGTTAAATTAATCAAA
>JAUMHG010000072.1:16364141-16383957 GCA_032359395.1 Enteromius anoplus
TATTGTGTGTGTGTGTGTGTGTTTAAAATAATACCTAAATAACACAATAGCTAAATAAGAGATAAAAATTTGTGTTAAGATAATGTTCACTCTGTTGACACCCGCCGGATAAGATTTTCGCTTTAACGCCCAAACAAAGGAGTTATCCGAGCGCACCGGCACGAGCCCCACATGGCGCGACTGCGCATGCTCAGCTCCGGCCAGACCGGTGTCCAGTCAGTTTCAGACACTCTGATCAGATGCGTTTACCTCATATGCTGCAGTCCCGTTAGTTACATTCAGTTTGCCTTCGCGTTATTATTGCCAAACCTGCGGGGTTGATGTGTTTAAACGCACACTGTAGATTTAAATTCACTCATTTATTCACTCGCATATTTCACCTGGGTTGCACCGTACCTGATGTCGGCATAGGCACGCGCTCGCAAGGTAAGACTCTCTGTGTGTGTGGCAAGTGTGTTATTTTCTGCATCGGTACCAGATTTCAAACTGCACCTATTTGCCTTGCAAACGTGCGTGCATTTCAATGCAAATGACAGTTTACTGCAAAATGTCAGATCCAGTTAAATCGCTTTAATGGAGATTAGCCACGTTCCCTAAAGGATTCATCCAGCAGCACTTGTTGAGAGCGTTTAAGTTTGCCTGCAGGTTCAAAATAAAGGTGTTAGAGCTTGATACAACAGGCGAAAATCTAAAAGATGCACTGATAGCTTTTTATAAGTTCTTTAATAAACCATCTTGTACTAAAGCTTTTAAAGAACCCAGAACCGAATGTACTGATCTGAGGAACCTGTAAAGAAACATTAATCTCAAAAACATTGAAACTCATTGTTGGCAGAAATGATTGGTTTAACCTAATGGATTCACATTAGTAAACACTATATGTTTTATTAATTATATATTAATTAACAGTAGAGCATTGTGATAGCAGCACCAAAATCATGGTTAAGAACTGCTAAAATGTTAATGTGTTGCATAAATGCAAATATAACATGACCAGTTGATTTTTTCATACACTGTAGGTTGTGTGAACAATAATTTTTTACTTTTTTATAGATACTATAAAGGACCTTGATTTAATTCTGAGGGTATTCCTTTTATTCTGGCTCATGTACGTTTAATTTCATATATGTGCATATATGTTTGCGCATAACATTTGATTGTTTGGTAGAGATGGACGGTTGAAACTTGTTGTCTTCTAAGTTACTAGGAAAGTTTTAGACCTCAGTAGCTTGTAGTTGGGGCATCTGGTGGTAATAACCTTCATGGCGATCATCCCTCTGAGTGCTGCGGCCTCAGATGTGGGTCGATGGGCATTTGTACTTACACTTTAAGCTCGTAGATCAAAAGGAATTAAAGCCTGACTGACAAATGCTGGTGAAACCTGCTGACACACGCGCATGGAGGCTTTTGTCTTCAGCTGGGATGCACAGGAACTTTGCACTGCACGCCGACATGTTTATTTTAACAACTACATCTCTTCTGTTTTATAGTGCAGAATCCTTTATGCCATCCTTGCATGTTAAGGGGCCTCAAAACATATTTGCAGACTTGATCTAAACTTCAAATTGTCTGATTTCCATTGCATTATAAACAAAACATCAAACTAAGAGGTATTAAGATGAAAAAAAACAAGTAGTAGTAGCACATGGCAACAAAGTAGTTTGTTAGGGTTTAAATGATAAAACAACATACCTTATTAGAAAAAAAAGGACCAAAAAGGTGCAAATATGTACTGTTAAGGTGCTGATATGTACTTTTTATACATGCACCCTTTAGAGGCAAATAAGGTACAAATGTAACAGCTTTATTTACAGAAAGTTTATTGAATAAACCAGGACTAGTGATATTTTTCTATGTGAGGTTTAGGATAGAAATCTATTAAACATGTCCAATGTTACTGTCCAACACAGTAGCGGGGCATGTTGTCACACTATATGGGGTACAAACTGCCATTGAACAGCCAATTATTAACTTTTTAGCTGTGAAACTAGCAGGAAATGCAAAACGAAAGGGAAAATACCAAATGACAACAGGAATTGCAATTAATATGTTGTATAAAAAAACAATAACAGCATAAAACACGTGACGACTTGCCTCAAAATAAATTTGATGACCTAAACTAACCTAAAATAAATACTCTTGCCCTAAGAACACAGTTCAATCTTCAGTTCAAATCTGCCTTCATTATATAGTTAACTATATCAGAATGCATTTTAGTGTTCTTTTAATAGCACACCTATTAGATTTAACAAAAATATTATTTTTAAATTTAAATTTGGAAGACTCATTTAAACAAAAAATCCCAATTTAAGTGTTATAAACAAACACTGAGCACATGCATATTTGTGCAACTGGACTCAAAATCATATAGTTATTGTGACAACTAGCCCCGGTCTCTCTTACACTGAAAACGAATACATAAGTATTGTGTGTTTGTTTGTGTTTAAAGCCTAATATAGTTCTTTTGTTATGAATCTGTGGTTACTATGCTATGGAAAGATCCAAAGATCCTAAAGATCCACTTAAAAAAAAATCAATGAAACCCCAGCTGATTCAAAGAAAGTGAGCAAAAATGATGGAAATCCTGATGAGAATAAAATCCTGCGGTATTACAGCACACTTAAAGACAACTGATGCAATGACAATAAACGCATAAGCATACATTGCTCTATTTGACTATTTTCTTCCGCAAAGCTCTTAAAGATTTCTATCAAGTTTAACCTGACGTAACCCCAAGTATTTTTAACAAAGCTTATTGCTTTAACACTTTTTTGCTTGTGTGTTCAATTTGCAGCTGTATGCAGCTATCCTGTTTTCCCTCCGCTTGTCTCAATGCGAAACGATAGGCCCGCTAAATAATGCACGGTCGTCAGCAGGGCCACGAAAGACAGGTTGATTATGTAACAACACTGGTGGACTATTAATTCTGCTTACCTGGCACTCAGGTGTGGAATATGATTTAGTTGCTGATTTAAAATAGCGACCCTCACTATTACACTACACATCTGTCACTATATTCTTGGGTGTGCCTTTTGACACAATAAATCAAAATAATACACAAAATGATACCTTTTTAGCTTGATGTGAACTATACCCTACATTCTAGCTCAATTATTGTGTAACAATATCTTATTACAGCACATTTATGTGGCACAATGTGATTAACAATCAAAATCTAATATTTACAGTCTTGTGAAATGATCTTCATATCATCAGCCCGACTGTCCTAGAGGGATTGTTTTTAATATTGTGCAAGGAAAAGACTAAGACGAGCTCTTTAAAAATGCTTCTTCTCTGTCCCTTCCTTCACAGGATAATCATCTTAGAACTAGAGCCATGGAGACGGTCAATCACTTTATGAATGACTCTGTAGAGTTTTATAAATGGAGCCTTACCATAGCAGGTGAGAATCGTTTAACGTATGTTTTTGTATAGTTTTCAGAAAATGAAATCAGAATATATTTGGAATCTTTGAATCTCAGATAAGCGCGTTGAGGAATGGCCGATGATGTCATCTCCGCTGCCCACCCTGGGGATCAGCGTTCTCTACCTGCTCTTTCTCTGGGTCGGACCCCTTTATATGCAGAACCAGGAGCCTTTTCAGCTCAGAAAAACCCTCATTGTGTACAACTTCAGCATGGTGCTGCTAAACTTCTACATCTGCAAAGAGGTCTGCTCATCTCCTTGTCAATCCATTTGAAACTAGTATGACCAGTCATGTTTATAAAGTTCTCTATGAGCATAGTTACATGAAAGTAGCATGGTATCAGAAAATAATACTGGTATGATAGGATTCTTCCGAAATACAGTAACACTACAATTAAGTCTGCATTACAAGTTTTTCAAAAAATACTCGCAAAAGTATCATATCTTCAGCATTGTTTTGTTGTTTCATTGTTGTTTAAATACATTTATTCGCAAAATCTGTCTTATTGCCATTTATAAGCAGAAATCTAACTTAGTGTAGTTTACTTTTAAAACAAGACATAATAGTTATTTTATATATATATATATATATATATATATGTGTGTGTGTGTGTGTGTAATTGTAGCACATTTGTAAACAAATATTTGTTAAAAAGGAAATTTGTGCATGAACTATATATATATATATACATATACATATACTTTATATATATATATATAGAGAGAGAGAGAGAGAGCACATTTAAAATAAAAATGTTTGTTTGATTTAAAATACTGGTATGGAATGCTGTTATAAATATCAGGTTAATTATTTATTCATGCCTAAAGCTTTCACTGTATGAAAAAAATAGCAGTGATTTCAGCCCAATATGTGCAATGCTGTACCCCAGACAGATCGCAGAAAGGTCACAGACGTTTGGCACAAGATCATTGTTTCAGTAAAAAGAGTCACATATTTGACTTCTTACACAAACAGTCTGTTGCTTGTTTCACAAGTCAAGCTTTTATATGAACGGGAAAAAAATGCTATGAAGTGACACAGAACTGTGCAGATTATGCTTTCCTAAAGCATAAGGAATAAACTGTGGCAAATTAACCTTTTGTGACCATTAAACTTTCCTGAGCACAAAATAATAAATAATAACAATGTGTTTTTGCCTCTAGCTGCTACTGGGCTCCAGAGCGGCCGGATACAGCTACCTCTGCCAGCCCGTGAACTACTCCAATGATGTTAATGAAGTCCGGGTAAGATATACATTATTTCCCTTAAATACATTTACTTAATTGAAGACCTACCATGCTACTGTTGTTTTATAAAGCGAATTATACATGGACTAACCCAATCAAAGACTCCAGATTGAACCCATGCCCTTGTAGACCACTTAATGGTATTTTACAGTTGTGTGAACAGGGAGAAAGTTGAGTAGAGCTCTATGAGAGCGAGGCTTAACTGTAATCAGAAGGCCGGAATGCAGAATCCCTGGATTCGCTTTCACTGACGTTGGTTAGAGTTCCCTCATGCTGTTGTCTTGGCATGCATCGTCACCCTCATTGGCTCGGTTTCCCTTGTGACGTGAGGACAGAGATGAGGTCAGGAATCTCCCCACCTGCAGGCCACGCCTCCATTCTCATGGCTCTTGCAATCAGTATGCTTAAACAGATTAAGCAAATTTGAATAATGAATAACTTTATACCTACATCCAAAGTGACTTCAGCTAAGCTTAGGTTGTTCGTCTTGATCAAGGCTTCAGTGGTTATGGGGGTTCACTGATCACGCATAGCTGTTTTTATATGCAAGAAAGAAAGACAGAACAACAATGACAGACAGACAGAACATAAAACGACAGATCGGATGACAGACGGATGGATGGATAAAAAAACAAAGCAAACAATAGATTGAATGATGGAGGGACGGATGAAAGAAAGAAATATTAAAACAACAGAGCAAATAATAGATCGAATGATGGATGGATGGGAAGGGAAGAAAAAAGAAAGAACAGTTAAAATAACAACAAATGACAGAATGATTGTATGATAGACAGACAGATAGAAATGTGTATCGTCACTGATACGGGTGGTGTTTCTGCAGATAGCGTCAGCACTGTGGTGGTACTACATCTCCAAGGGGGTGGAGTTTCTGGACACAGTGTTCTTCATCATGAGGAAGAAGTTTAATCAGGTCAGCTTCCTGCACGTCTATCATCACTGTACAATGTTCATCCTGTGGTGGATCGGCATCAAGTGGGTTCCTGGCGGACAGTGTAAGTGCACACACACACACACACACATACACACTGATTTAGCAGAACTAAATATACCTAAATAACTAAATTACTAAATGACTGTTGTCAAATTAAGCCACTTGTGATTATTATAGACTAAGGCCTAAAGCCAAAGCCTGAAGTCCTAATGCTAACTTAAGGCTAAGCCTATATTAAGCCTGAACCTAAAACAAGGCCAAAATATATTGTAAAATTATATTATAAAATCCATTTACGAACAATTTATCAATAGTACATCATGTTGTTGTTTTTTTTTTTCATGCTTTTATCCAAATCTGCTGGGTTTTTCACCCAAAAATAAAAATTATGTTATCATTATCATAAGGTGGGTTTCTCGTCCCTTTACATTCTATGGAGGTCAATAGGGATCAACTACGAATTGGTTACCGACATTTTACCAAACATCATCTTCTGTGGTTAACAGAACAAAGAAACTCATTCTGGTTTGGAACAGTTTAAGGGTGACAGTTTTCATGTTTAAGGTGAACTATCCCTTTAACTTGCAATCATGGCACACATTTCGTGCATTTCTCGTTTCGCCCATATGTTGCATTAACACCAGTGTGATGAAATTAAGGTGGATCATCTGAAACGATTAGGGTTGAGAACCATTGTCAAGAATTTCCTGGCTTTATTTCTGTTGTGCATTTTGAGGCTTGAAAAAGATTTGAGGAAAGGGAGCAAAGGTTATGAGAGCTTAGTGGGATGTGGAAGGGGTCAAAGTGTTTGGGGGGTATACAGATGGTCAGAAAGTTATTAAGAAGGAAAGGGTGAACAAAGGATAATGACCTGAAATGGGTGGAGGACTGCTTTGAAATGATTGGATGTTGTAATATTGTGTCTTAACAAATGTCGGTGACACTTCCAGGACATTTTATATTTAGTGATGGATGTTTCAGAGTGTTTGCTTAAGCAATGAGGCGTGAACCGAAAGGCATCTTGAAGCGTCATTCTTGAAACTCGAATGGTCTTTCAAATAATTTCCACATCAATGTGAATGTAAGAAAAAACATTTTGATGAAACTGTGCCATTGTCTCAAATAATACACCATGATCATACCTTTGATTAACAATCCTAGACCTGAAACTATATTACATATTTTTTGATGTTACATCCAATTAAATCTGCTTCTCTCTTCACAGCTTTCTTTGGCGCTACGATTAACTCAGGCATTCATGTGCTGATGTATGGTTACTATGGCTTGGCAGCGTTTGGACCAAAGATTCAGAAGTACCTGTGGTGGAAGAAATATCTCACTATTATTCAGATGGTAAAAAAAAACACTCTCTATCCCTTTTAAAATGGTGTATGGAAAACGATCCTCTACCAAACTGATATGGGTTGTTAATAAGTTTGCTTAGCTCAAGGCACACAATTCTATGGAAGTGTGTTTCCATTATTGAACAAAAAAGTAATTAAAATAGGTTAATTGCACCTTTTTCTCAGACAGTTATGACATTGTGCCCATTGCAATTCTGAGTTTACATCTCACAATTAGGACTTTATTTCTTGCAATTCTGCTTTTTTGTTGTTGTTGATGTTTCTACCAGAAAAAAAAAAAAATATATATATATATATATATAAATTTTAGTTACGACTTTTTATCTCAAAATATAAACTAAATGATAAAATGAATTCAGACTTTTTCACGCAATTCAAAGTTTACATCACAATTTTAGGTTTATGTCGCCATTTTGACTTTTTTTCCACAGAATTCACAAAAAAGGTAATTGCGAATTTTTTCTTGCAATTTCCGTCTCGCACACGATTTTGACTTATACTTTATAATTATATTTTTTTTCTCAGAATTGATAGTTTATATTTGCATTTGACTTTATCTGAAGTTTGGCACTGACACCTGGTTATAGCAGCATCAGCCAATTAAATTAGACAGTTTGCTGCTCTTGTACAGGATGAACGTGATTGGCTGCCGCCTGGCTACTGTATTTGCATAGAGCGATCCTGATTGGCTGACGCTTCCGTCGGAGGTGCTTCACTGGCGTTGCTCGCGGCAGAAGTTGAAAAGTTCTCAACTTTTGCCGCAAGCACCGCCAGTGAAGCGTCGCCGACGGATCCACAATGCTTTTCGGCTACGCTTGACGTCACCCATTCAAAGTCAATGGGAAGTGTTGACGCTGTCGCCCCGTGTGAACGTACCATCACTGGCGTTGCTCATGGCAGAAGTTAAACATTTTTTGCTGATGACAATCATTTAGAAGGTGACGTCTTGATTCATATCCTATCTTTCTTGTCGCACTCAGTTCATCCAACTTCATTTCAGATCAAAACAAATTAAAGTGTTCCTCAGGGTTCTGTTTTGGGCCCTCTTTTTTTCTTTAGATACTACCATCCTCTCTGTCAAATTTTTAGGATGTTTGGTGTTCATTTTAATTGCTATGCTGATGATACCCAGCTCTATCTGTCTTCCAAGCCCTTGGGTTCCTTTCTTCCACCTTCTTTGTTTAGCTATCATTTCCTAAAACTCAACAGCAGTAAAATTTAAGCCCTCCTTATAGACGCCACATTTATTCTGACTAAATCTAATTGTCTGCCTCTGGCTATTGATAATTCTATAATTTTTTTTAAGAGTCTGGGTGTCATCCTCAGTATCACTTTGTCCTTTGAAGCTCATGTTAATAATATCATACTGAATACTTTCACATAATATCAATCATCTCCATCCCTCTCTCACAATGAATGAATAGTACTGCAATCCTCATCCATGCACGTGCATTAAAGCTAAAACAAATGTAGTTTGAAATATAATTTCTGCATTCTTAAAAGAAAACTGTACATGATGGAAGTTTTTACTCTGAATGATTTGCTGGTTCACAAAAATAGCCAACTTGGATGATTGTAATCATTTTTTTAAGATGCAGGGATATAATGATTAAGATATTTTCACTCACATGTATTCAAGTGTTAAGAAAATATGTTAATATTTTTTTTTTACTTAATGGTTACACCACATGCCACTAAAATAAATAACAAATGCATGTTGCATTTTTTAAACTATATGAAACCAACATGAATTTAAACCGTATTTTTTTTTTATAACTTTTTTAGAGCTTTTTTATGAACACTCTTATTTGACATTGACACAGATATCTATACTTACATGATTCCAGCATCTCTTTAATGTCCTGCACATCTTTTTGAGTTTGGTCAGCTGTCTTCTGAACAGCATCAACAATTGTGTACGTTTCTTCGCTCTGCTGGGCTAAAGACTCGAGCACTATAGGAGACAAATTTATGTACTTTACACAGATTAAAGCAAGATTGCCCAAACCTGCTACTGGAGGGCCAACATCCTGCAAGGTTGAGCTTTGTTTAGGTATGTTTATTTAGGGATGGAGCTAAACTAGACAGTGGCCCTGCAGAAACAGAATTTAACAGCCTAAAGGTTCCAGTTGAATCCTGAGAGCAGCTATTTTATTCCAATTCATACAACTTACATTCCCGAAGTTCCTGAGAGTCACTCTGCCTGTCCTCTTCATCTTCCCGCTGCCTTGTTGCTTCCTGAAACACTTTCTCTATACTTGCTCTGTGCTCGACCTGAAGCGCTAGAGAAAGCACCTGAGCCGCATCATTCAGCCTCTCATTAAGGAAGCTGAACCTCTCCCCATGGTCATACACTTTGGTGATGCGTTTCAAATAGCTGAGTGAAGTGTATTTCTTCACTACATTCTCTGCTGACTCCAGAGTGAGTTTAAGAATTCCAAGCCCATTTTTAACCTGTTCGGGTTCAGTACCAAAACCATTAACCTTCACAGCCCTCACCAGCATAACCAGAGCGGACACACGGTCAGCCAGACGCCTGCAACGCTTCTTGTTGGCCTTTACTTCCCCACACAGGCTGTACAGCTTTTCTGCGATGGATAAGATTGGATCTATGATGTCCATTGCAGCTGAAAACCAAATGAAAAATATATATATTTCTCAGATTAAGTATCATAAATGAATAACATTTCAAGCTTTCCTGATGCTGTTCAAAACTGTTTTCGTTTTGAAAAATTTAAAACAGTACATAGCAAGAGTTTAAACAGAAAAATTAAAATAATGCGAAACAATCTCTGAAACAAATAGAAAATGTAACATATAACATATAAACCAATCAAAATTATAAAAAGTCATTTTTATTATATATTAAGTTTAAAATGATAAAAAAGTGACAACTCTCCCTAAATTAAATTAAAGAAAAATGCCCCTTTCAATTTAGCACATTTTAACACAATAATTATAATGCTGCTTTAAAGCAGTAAGCATTATAAAAGTGCAATATAAATGTTTTTATAAGCAAAACAGAAAACTAGGATCCATTATTAAGTATTAGTTATTTTTTTCCACATGATGACTTCAGTTATATATATGGCTAACACAGGTTAAAAAGAGGGTGCAACATTTTTATATTATATGGTATAATTAATAAAATAAATATAAAGGTGTACCTAAATGCATTTCGTGCCTTCTGATTTGTGTGATTTTATTTTAATAATAAAAATGAAACTAACAAATGCAATCATGGAAACACTCTTCAGCTGAAATGTTGGTACTCATGTCGAAAATGTAAAAATGATTACAGTCATTCTTGAGACATGGGACAAAACAGGTCCCGCAAGTGTAACTGCTTTTAGATTTAAAAATCGAAATGGCTACTACAAACTCTTTTTGGTTTGTGAAAGAAATGCCAGATTTGACAACACCGTCAGAATTTGTGTTTCAGAGATAGTGTTTCAAACAATATTCTTAAATGTGACTCTTGAATAAGAGCTTTTTATACGATAACATACTTGCGTACAGTAATTTAGTGATCCTATGTATTTGATAGTTAAAATGACTACAAATTCAGGTTTTTGCCACCTCTGTCAGACCCGTCAACTCCTTCAGATGAATATTTGGATAAGATTTGATTATGACATTTTATATTTGTTGTGTAGTTGTTGGTCACATGTGAAAATGCAATCTGTCTGCTAACATGACAATGTGTTTGAAATGTTAAACGCATCTTGACTGCTGATAAAGATACAATTTATTTACATTATACAGTAAGGTAAAAAGCACATTGTGTTAAAAAAAGATAAAAAAAGTTTGGGAGGTTGTATCAAAGCATATAGCCCAGTAGCTTAGTACATCTAAGATTCATATTTGCAGTTTAATTTGTCTGAGTACAAGTTTTTTTTTTTTTCTTCTTCAATTTTGCAACCTGTTTTGTCCCTCTTCTCAAGAATTACTGGTTAATATAGCATTAAGGGGAAGTTACAGTTGCACCATCAAATCAAAACACAGAATTTCCTCATTCCAGTTGAAACCGGTGTTCTGTTGAGAACGTCCACTAGTCAACCAAAGTTACTTTCACAATCAGGTGAAGCGGAAACCATAGACAGGAAATGTAAGCATTTACAACACATTATCAACTAAATAAAAAATATTTTGACATAAATATTTAACATGAAGCAATCGTGTTGACTTCAAAAGAATTCCTTCACAAGTAAACTTTACTCTGTTTATAAACGTCCACAGTACTGCTAGTAGACTGCTTGCACTTCTGTAGAAACCAATTTTTCTTAAAAAAAAAAAAAAAAAAAAAAGCAAAACACTGTAAATTTCAAACTTCAAAAAAGCCACATCAAAGATAGGCCTATTTTAAAATTACTGCACTAATAATTATAGCTAAACTAATAACAGATGTAAATGAATTATGGTTGTTGTAGACTATAATGCATAAGACATGAATGTACAACAAAAAATTTAAATGCATATGTAGATTAACTTACGGTACGGTACTTTATAAGTTGCTTTATCCCTTTAGATCCCTTTACACGATTATGAGAACAGCTGGTTTAAGTGATTGATGGTTCCTCCTCATCTACGTTACTTCACTAGTTTGAAGTGCAGCTTTAAACTGAATCCGGGTCACTCGTTTGTATCCTAGCACAGTAGTTCTAAGTCCTTGATCACCACAGCTCTATGCATTTTACGTCTCTCTCTTATATTACACACCTAACTCAGGTAACCTCGTTAGAAGAGAGCTCTGCGTCCCGAGTTGTCCTCCTGTGAGCGCTAGAGTCACTTCAGAAAGACTCGCACCGCGCACTGCCCTCTGAATGAAACGCGCTCGCTTCGAACTGGAAGCATGGCGGAATCTCCACAGATGTTCACTTCTCAGGGCACTTACGGTCAAATAACAAACGTCTAAGGTGTTCACTGTGACAAACTGAGAACCAGTTTGTCGCAATTAATACAAGCCTAGTTTCCAGTGACCGGATGCTCACAAGTTAGATAATGAATGGGAATATGAAGTGCACTCAATTATAACGTTACTGAAATGTATCTATTGTTTCAAATGAATGTTTATGTAAACGTTTGCTTTAAAGTATGTTTACAATAATTGTAAATCAATTTCTCAATTTGAACTAGGTTATATGAAGTTAGCATACATTTGTTTAATTAATGACAAATATATGATATTTACCATTTAAAGTAATTTTGAAATTCCACATGCACTTCTATTCCAGCCAAAAACATTTAATTAAATTCAAACAAATAGCAGTAAAATCTTTAATAAAAGTAGGCTAGGCGATATTATTTCCGTAATAAGCACACTTAAAAAAAAATAAAAATAAAATAAAAAGCTGAATGCAATATGTCTGTGTCATGCTGCACATTCATCTCTAGATGGAGACAATTCAAAACAATTCAGTCTCGGGCCCCAAACCTATAAACGTCCAGTCAGATAATAGTTTGTCTGAATTTCTTTGCTCTGTTGAACACAAAGGAAGGTATTTTGAAGAAAGTTTGTAACCAGTCACAATTGACGTCCATTCATCAAAATATCTTTCTTTCTGTTTGACAGAACAAATAAATTCATACAGGTTTGGAACTACCTGATCGTGAGTTAATTATGACAGAATTTTCATTTTTGGGTAAACTATTCCTGTTTCTCCTAATTCAATAATTGTCAGAGGAGCTTCTGAAAAGGATCTGATCTCTGTAAAGGAGAGAAATTTATTGTGAAAGTGCTCATCAAAGGAACTGAACTGAACTGATTCTGACAGTTCATTAATTAATGGACACACAGAAAGCATTTGATCTGGGCTGCAAGTTGCTTTATATCCAATTTACTATAAATACTTTAGCAGATTTATATTAAACACGACAGATTTACAGTGCACATGGTGCAGGAATAATACCTGAGAGAAACTGATTAATTCGCTTTTGTTTCACATTCAGTTCTGAGAAAAAAAAGGGTTCTCAAGTGACTCTTCATTTCAAAATTCCACTATTCCAATTAGTTTTTTTCTGGTGGATTTCAGAAAGCATAAGATAAAACAATGGTAATAAAGTAGTGTTTATTGAATGATCTGTTTCCACGCTCAATTTCAGCAAGTGTTATTACACCAAAACAAATTACTCTTTTACAACATCATCATGTGATAGTAAATCATTAAAACAGAGAATGTCTCTTTCGCTTATCTCTTACTTATGGCACAGCACACAGCATACAGTTAGGATTAAACAGTAACAATACTGTAAATAATAATGATTGCAGAACATATGTTACAGGAAGTTATGTAAAATGAGGTAAAAAAAAAAACAGCACGAACGACTTACAACACAGATGATTCTCAGTTAATCTATTAAATATGCTGTCTTATATAACAACAAATACATCTGTTTCTAATTTCTGCAGTTACTGTACATCTATAATAACACTGTTGACCCTATCACTATCACATAACCCACCCTAAAGTGGAAGTGAAGCAGTCAGTCAAGTTTACATTATAGTTTTTAGGGAAGGAAGGACATCACCTCCGTGTGACGTCACGGGGTTGGTTCGCTCCGCTGGTGAATATAGTAATATGAGCATTTCTTTACTTTTGAAAGCATGCTAAATGGAGAAAGATGAACTTGAAATTACTGTTAAGTCCATAATAAGTGCAACTGCATATGCATTTAAGCCTGAAACAGTGATTGCCCTGCAAAAAACAAAAAAACCCTAGCTAAAACCAGCTTAGGCTGGTTGCTGGTTTTAGCTTGGAGACCAGCCTGGTCTTAGCTGGTTTAAGCTGGTCAGCAAGCGGGTTTTAGAGGTATTTTGGCCACATTTCCAACTTGCCCGGCTGGTCTGAGCTGGCAGACCAGCTGGGAAGACCAGCTAAAACCAACTATTCCCTGCTTAAACCAGCTAAAACCAGCCAACCAGACTAAGCTGGTAAGCTGGTAATTGTATATGCATTTACTGATGATGAAAACATAATTTGGTTCTCGTCTGCTGTTTGCCTTTTGTGTGTGTGTGTGGCGCAGCGATGCTGACGCAAACAGAAATCTAACGTTACTGTATCACACTGCATATATCTCTTTGAGAAAAGATCAATCACAGTGTTTGAAGTACCCCACTGAAATATGTTGTTTCATGTTTGAATATAACGTTAGTTTAAAACACTTTAATATCTAAACTGACAAGGCTTAAAACACTTGAGAACAGCATCGATTGAGACTGTCCTCCAACAAAAAACGAGCCTATAGGTTGTTTGTGCAAGTTCCTTATTACGACCTATATTTATGTTTGAAAGGTAATTAAAAATAATGACAATGTTGTCTGTCATCATAAAATGATACAATACTGTAAATAATAATGATTGCAGAACATATGTTACAGGAAGTTATGTAAAATGAGGTAAAAAAAAAAACAGCACGAACGACTTACAACACAGATGATTCTCAGTTAATCTATTAAATATGCTGTCTTATATAACAACAAATACATCTGTTTCTAATTTCTGCAGTTACTGTACATCTATAATAACACTGTTGACCCTATCACTATCACATAACCCACCCTAAAGTGGAAGTGAAGCAGTCAGTCAAGTTTACATTATAGTTTTTAGGGAAGGAAGGACATCACCTCCGTGTGACGTCACGGGGTTGGTTCGCTCCGCTGGTGAATATAGTAATATGAGCATTTCTTTACTTTTGAAAGCATGCTAAATGGAGAAAGATGAACTTGAAATTACTGTTAAGTCCATAATAAGTGCAACTGCATATGCATTTAAGCCTGAAACAGTGATTGCCCTGCAAAAAACAAAAAAACCCTAGCTAAAACCAGCTTAGGCTGGTTGCTGGTTTTAGCTTGGAGACCAGCCTGGTCTTAGCTGGTTTAAGCTGGTCAGCAAGCGGGTTTTAGAGGTATTTTGGCCACATTTCCAACTTGCCCGGCTGGTCTGAGCTGGCAGACCAGCTGGGAAGACCAGCTAAAACCAACTATTCCCTGCTTAAACCAGCTAAAACCAGCCAACCAGACTAAGCTGGTAAGCTGGTAATTGTATATGCATTTACTGATGATGAAAACATAATTTGGTTCTCGTCTGCTGTTTGCCTTTTGTGTGTGTGTGTGGCGCAGCGATGCTGACGCAAACAGAAATCTAACGTTACTGTATCACACTGCATATATCTCTTTGAGAAAAGATCAATCACAGTGTTTGAAGTACCCCACTGAAATATGTTGTTTCATGTTTGAATATAACGTTAGTTTAAAACACTTTAATATCTAAACTGACAAGGCTTAAAACACTTGAGAACAGCATCGATTGAGACTGTCCTCCAACAAAAAACGAGCCTATAGGTTGTTTGTGCAAGTTCCTTATTACGACCTATATTTATGTTTGAAAGGTAATTAAAAATAATGACAATGTTGTCTGTCATCATAAAATGATGGATAACTGTCATTACCAATCAAAATGCGTGTTTTCTTTCCTTTCACACTGATTAAGACATATTTTAGTAGGTGTAATATGTACGAATGAACACACTAACCCACCCCTTATAGAAAGAATGCTAAGTAATGTTTTCTAGGGATTTACTAGTGCACGCGTTCTCTGGGTTCAAACCCTAAATCGCATGATCACATCTCGACTCATAATGCAGCTCTCTACAACCTGAGCTACACCAACCTTGATAACGTGGGAGATAAAATAGGAGATATGCTCTGATGGGTCGTATTTCGCCGCTGTGTACAAACGACCTATACAGGCATATTGATTGGAGGACATGTTGGACTGATCATTCAGATGAAAATTAACTTCCAGCTGAAGTAACAGCAGGAAAGCTAATTGTATTCGCAGGTGAACATAAAATATATTACATACAACTTAAGTCATTGTAAAGCAAGTATGTCTGAATGGTTTGATCTAACAAAGAAAGGCAACACAAATATGAAGTTTGTTTACATTGCTTCTGTCATTATGGAAATAACGTTTGGGATACCACGATCAAAACTCAGCGTTTAGACAGTTTGATGTTTAGTATTCATCCAAATTATTGTGTAAACAAAAATGTCTGTGAGTTAAAATAACATTTGTGTGTTCAAAATGTAAAGAAATGTTATATTACTATACTGGCCAGCGGAGCAAACAAACCCCTATGCGACGCCCTAGCTCTAAAAGTTATTACAAAACAAGCTTTTTTTCTTTAAAATGGTTAAATTAATCATGTTTAATTTATATATTTTAATTAAAGTGGACATCATTTTACTAAATAATGTAAACTTAACTGACTTCTTAACTTTCACTTTAACCTGCCTTAACCTTCCCCATATTCAACATCAATTTGAGTAATAGTGTTTTACAATACAAACATAAATACAATAATGACATGAATAGTAATAATTACAGACATCTAATATAAAGTGAGATTGAATATACATAGTAATTACACATATGCAGTCATGGCTAAAATATTGCCACCCTTGGTAAATCAAAGATCAAAGAAGCTGCTTCTTCTCTTCAGTCCACCTCACTCATTTTCTGTAGGGTTCAGGTCAGAGGACTGGAATGGCAATAACAGAAGCTTGATTTTGTGATCAGTGACCCATTTTTGTGTTGTTTTTTGAGGTATGTGTTTGCCCTATTGTATGGTTGGAAGATTGGAAGGCTAATTATGAGATTTCTAATTAAGTCCGTCACTTATTGATTTTGTATTTGTTGGTTTTTGATAGAATCCATGATGCTATGTGTCTAAACAAGATGTCCATGATCTCCAGCAGAAACACAACATCAAACATCCAGCACTATATTTCATTGTATACATGGGCTACTTTTTATCCATGTGTTCACCAAACACATCTTGAGTGTTTTCTGCTAAAAAGCTCAAATTTAGTTTTATCATAGAAGCCAGTCCCATTTGAAGTTCCAGTAGTGTCTGATAACTGAATATGCTGGAGTCTGTTTTTGGATTAGTCTTTGTCCACTTAAACTCTCCTTCTCATCATGCATTAGAATGATAGAGACACATGTCTTCTTCCAGCCAGCTTCGTAAAATTTTATGTCGACTGGAAATTCTTAATTATTGCTATGATAGTGAAAATGGGAATTATGGGATAACTTCATGTTCATAATTATCCTGGAGTGCTCAAAATTGTGAATATGAATGGGAATATACTTCAGAGATATTTTACTTGTAAGAATTTATAGAGGTTCCAATAATTGTGTCCAATATGTATTTTACAAAAAAAAAAAAAAAATCATTATGATATTACCCCCCAATTAAATTGTTATTATCCAATTATCCAAGGTTAGATTTTTGTGAATTTCTGAAATAAAAGATCAAAAGAATGCATATTAATATTCACAGCCTTCTTTGATCATATTTACCAAGGGTGCCTGAATTTTTTGCCATGACTGTATGTTTAGCAATATTTGAATGCACAACATGCAATTACCATTCATGTAACTAAATTAATACATTATACTTTATACTACCTCATACATTATTCACACGTCAAACCTTTTCATAAAGAGACATAGGACCATGATTAGGATGGAAGCAGAAGTCAGTTGTTTGTCTGTTGTGTAATTTTACAGAGTGACAGAGAGGAATCAAAAACCTTAAAGCCGGCATAGAGGGGTTCAGTGAATGTGGTGTTGAGTGTGTGTAAGTGTGTGAGTGTGTGTGTGTCAGAGACGCTGTAGAAGGACAGAGTGCCAGCCGGCCAGTCCAGATACACTCCTACTCTTTTAGAGGAAGGTGGAGGGACAGGAATGTTGTTGCTCAGGTTGTTATGCCAGACTACAAATCCATTAACAGTGCAGAAGACACACCAGGACTTGTTATTGTATCCAAACTTACCAATAGTTGCTTCCTTCCTACTAATTGTTTTATAGGCCACTGCTACACGAGCCCAGCCAGTCCGCTCAACCTCCCAGTAATGGCGTCCTGTCAGACTCTCTCGACACAGAACCTGAGGAATATCTTTAAATCTCTCTGGATGATCAGGATACGGCTGGTGCTCTTCCACATATTTAACTTCTCCGTTCTCAGATAGAATGAGTTGTGTGCTCGCTGTGATTGGATCCAGTGTCAAATCACAGAAATCTGAACACAGTTAAGATATCAAGGCAGTTGTATAATTTAGTTTGTTTCATTAAATGTTCAAAAGTGATTCAGACAAAGAACTTACATTTATGTAGTCCTGGTTGGATCATGAAAGGCCCTCCATGGATCAAACTAAAATGAAACACAAACATACCAACAAAATTATGAGCAGCTGAAACAGTTGTTCACACGCAGACCTTTAAATTACTGATTCCAATTACAGGAAAAGTTATAACTTTTATTGGCAGTGTACGTTACACTTTATACTAAATGTACTGTAAGTAACTTTGCAACTATATGTAAACTAACTCTGATTACAGAATTAATAGACTGTTAGGATTGATGTTAGTAGAATATATTGACTTGCAAAGTTACTCATAGTCAGTGGATTGTCTACTGGGGAACAGCAGATGTTAAGTAGACAGTCTACTAATACTCTAATGATTGTTAGTTGACAATTAAGTTGATCATTTTAGTCTGAAGTGTCTGAAGTGGACAGATTTTTTGAGTATATGGATTTAATGAGTACATGCAGAGATGTGAAGTTTTGGGCTCTTGCTGCTGACAAGGTTTCCAAACTTGTACTCCACTTACTTGAGTATCTCCAGTGAGCAGTTTGGATCCTCCCGTTTGTCTGAGAGCAGTCTGATTCCTGATTCTCCTGGGTAATTGTAGCTCAGATCCAGCTCTCTCAGGTGTGAGGGGTTCAAACTCAGAGCTGAAGACAGATAACGACAGCCTTCTTCTGTCACCATACAACCAGACAACCTACAAACACACAACAGACTTATATGATGCCCTCAAGTCTCAAATACCTGAGGAATCATTGCTGATCACTTTTTTTAAACAAGTATGCATGTTCCTACTGGAATTCCTGTGTTAAAAAAATTATGTGCACAAATACTTCAGTCAACCAATCAGTCAAATGCAGCACAAAATCTTGAATCAGGCTTTCAATATACATAGTTTTAACTTGACAGCACATTAAAACACAACACAAGTGATGAACTTTGGTCATGGTAAAGAAAATAGTCTGCACACTTAATATTATGTTAGTGTAATATGCAAACACTGCATTTTCTTTTCAAATTAAACATTAATCTACTTGACACTATCTCCCTCATCGGCTCAATTTCAAAGAACTGGACAGAAAAAGGGGAATAGAGAAACAGTTAGGCAACAACTGAACTGAAAGACTCACTACCTTGACAAATATTAAAGGGTTAGTTCACCCAAAAATGAACATTCTGTCATTAATTACTCATCTTCATGTCGTTTCAAAACCATAAGACATGATCCCAGATCAAGAAATGTACATCAGTAAAACAGTCCATGTACATCAGTGGATTCAGTTACGGCTTGTTCCATTTTAGAAATGATCACAACATAGCACATACGCATGCTTTAACATATTTGACATCAGCTGTTTACATCCGGAGGAAAGCATGTGCATGAACATAATCTGTGGTTGTTTACATCTAGAGGAAAGCCTACACATACACTGTGATACTCTCTAAAATGGCGGAAGAATGGAGAGAAGGGGGAGAAAAATAGTTAAATTGTGTTATTTTTGTTTTCTTTGTGCAAAAAAAGTATTCTCCTAGCGTTGAAAAACGTCTAGGTTACTATCTTAACCCACGTTCCCTGAAGGAAGGAACGGAGACGTTACATATGGGAACTCGCAAGAGAGACCGATTTGCCTTTGAGCTTTTACTAAAGGCCAATGAATATTGGCGTG
>JAUMHG010000072.1:16393368-16417048 GCA_032359395.1 Enteromius anoplus
TGCTTGTCTCCGGGATTTACACCCATGCTCGTAAAATATGTACGAATTGCCGAGACTGGTTTGGACCATAGCTTTCATCATAAATGCCAGTGCACACAGTCTGAAATTTCTGCATGTTGAAAAATATATACGACCTCACGTTCACACCCTGCCTCTGAAACTTTCGTCTGTCCTAAAAAAAAAAAAAATAAAAAAAAAATAAAAAGTTGTTTTTCTGCTTTTCAAACCCATAGCATGCTTTTTGATGAAAAGAACGACGAATACAAAAATAACTGAAAAATGCATGGGGGAATTCCGGACTGAGGTCTCTGTGGAAATCTTACCCAGCACAGATTGTAGATCACCTTCCACTAGTTTCAGCATCATCTGTGCATTGAACAAAAGTACAGCAAGACCTTTCTCAAAAATCTCAAATCATCTGACTTTGAACAGTTTCCGGGAGTCAGGGTGCACAAGATTTAATTAGTTCATTAAAAGAAGTGAGCACAATTCAGGAACTATTCCTATAAGAACTACAGATATATTAATAGCATCTCTGGTTCAAACCTTTTAGAAGAAAATGTATTCAGAAAGTTTAACAAACTGCAAATCAGATGTCTGCTGTAATACAGCGACTTCTGAAGTACTGATATTTCTGAAACTGAGCTTTTGGTGGCTAATTCCAGTTATAGCATGTTTAGATTATGCATAATATTAGTAGACCAGAAAATGCAAAATAAGCTACATTCTACAAGGTGAAGTAAACCTTTAAAAGAAAAATATACAAGAGGACAGTTTGATCTCAAGACAGGTAACAGACAACACTTTATTTCTCAGATAAACCTGGTAATAAAACAATACAGTTAAAACAAAAATACACCAAAAAGAAGTTATTGTTGCTTTTAGTTTTCATTGTTTTGCGGACAACAAAGATCCTGAACAAATGGAGATGAGAATTAGCAGGATTGAAAATACCACTAAAATTTCAAAAAACTTCAAATCGGACAGCTTGAAAACCACTCATTCGGTGTGCTGCAGTCTTAGGACTACTTTACAACTAGAAATTACAATATGATAAAACTCGACCTTTCCCAGAGTTCTAAGCGCCATAGTCCAGGGCTCCATCCTCGCTCACAGCAACACATGCAAATCCATGAAACAGATAAAGCACACCAAGATAAGACAGAAGAATAAAGACAAGTTGCTTAAAAGAAATGCAAATGCACACACACGCCGTTAAAGAGTTTTAAACCTCATGAAACACTAGAAGTAGTAAATGTAAGATGACTGGAGGTTTTCTAATGACTAGAGCGTGTTGAAGAGGAATCCATGGCAAAACTACAATAAATTCTTTTCTCGTTAGATTTTGCATTTGAAAATATGCTGGTTTTTGCATCTAATGCTTGTCATTTCACCAAAAAAACTCAAAGCTTTCTTACAACTTGTTGTAGATCTAGATGGTGCTTATCAAAATGTTGTACATTTCTATCAAAATATAACGTCAGGCAAAGATGCAATGCATAAGGGTTTCCTACCAAGGGATGCAATTCTATTTTATCATTATTAAAACAGTGTATAAACTTACAATTATTTTTTAATGGCATCACAGAAGCCTCAGGGTAACAGCTGACATGGCGTGTTTTTATGAAAAGATTTGAACTTCATTACACCATTACTGTATGACTCCATTACCAATGGATAATGGTGTTGAGCCATTCTAGTTGTAATGAAATCTCACTGGACTACAGGAATCTGCAGAGCATGTCTGGGTCATATTTCAAAGTAAAGTGAAATTAAAATACATAAAGTTGAAGCCTTTGCTATAGATCATTAAGGTTTCTTTGCATTGTGAAATTGTGTGCAATTAAGCAAATTCTCATTAATGCATTCATAATAAATACTAATTTTAGATACATTTCTGTAGCACCGTAATAAGAATCAAATGAAATGAAGAGTACTGAGGGTTTAGCATGGAATGCGCATAACTGCTATAAAAAACCTAAAACACTTAATGGTCACAAAAGGCTTAAAACAGGCTTGTGTGAAATATACCTTATGCTCTTTTCTTTTAATTTCAGGGTGAAAAGTAATTTAACTGTGAAAAATAATTTTCAATTACATTCATGTAAATGAAAGTGTAATGGTCGGACCAATTTACAGTATTCTAGGCATGTTAAAAGCACGTTTATTGTAGTTTTGCCTGTAATTTCCATTAAAGAGTACAGCCCTGGTACAGTCATCTAAGACCGAAAGAGAAAGACAAGCACTATTCTTACACTAAAACCATCCGCCCCAAAGCCTCCACCCTTATCCAAGACTGTGTTTCCTTGATTTGAATGGTTCATTGTTTTTTTTGCATTTCAGAGATTGGTTAGTGGGAGGTGGGTAGGAGTTCTGTGGTTGTGCTGCGGTCAGACCTTCGTAACGGTGCACTGACCGTCGGGGCACCCAGAGCGATCGCCGCTATGCGCCGGGCCACCACCAGGGGGCGGTCTGTCCAACTGATGCAGTCTATGCCTACTCTGGGAGCCTTCTGTGTGCTCGTCTGCACCTTCGTCCCCAGCCTGCTCATCTTCATCCTCGCTCGTGCCGGACTCGGATTCGTACACCGAGGCGTCCAGACCGGCCGAATCGTCTTCATCATCTGCGTCTTCCTCTTCCGTTTCTTGATCACCGGGGTTCATGTTGAGTTGGGAGAGCGCCTGCACGAGCTGAATATCACCGGAGGAAGCAGGGCTGGTCAGGTGACCTCCCAACACAGTCGGCGGCCTTACGGGGGCAGAAGCAAAGACTCCTTGAGGACGTCCTCCGCTGACTCCAGTGTCCGCTCCGTCCGCCGAACTCTCTCGCTCTGCTGTGGCGCCATCTACCGTTCCGTTTAAATCCGCTACTGCAGGCGCTGCAACGGGAACAGTTCCTGATCCCGATGCCGGACTGAGATTGGGATCTGGATCGAGTCTTAATCCGGCCACACCTTTCTTAGGGATGTCCACCACATCCCTCTTTATCCTCCTCCTGCGGCCGTGTTCGTTCCTCCTGTACTGCACCATGTTCTCCAAGTCGGCCACGTACAGGAAGCCAGCGATCAGCATCTCGGCGCTCTTCTTGCCCTTGTTGAACGCGTCCTCTAGCTCTCGGCTTGTCCGCTCGTCGTACTGCCACCATCCGTTACGCCCCTCGTAGTACCAGGCGTGGCCACCAGTCCCCGTCCCGCGTCCGCCCTTCGCCGAAGCCTTCAGCTCCTCGGGCGAGAGCAAAGTGGGACGCTCCAGGAAGTCCTCAGGCACTTCCCCTCTACACAGAGCGCAGCGTTTGCTGTGCCAGGAAGCTCCTTTCACGCATAGGAAGCAGAAAATATGGTGGCATGGCAGGCGTACGGGGTGGACACAGCTCTGCAGGCAGATTGCACACTCCGGAATGGGCAGCGAAGGAGACGAAGGGGATGGACTTCCCTCCGTCACTGCCTCCCCACTCACCTTCTTACCAGAAGTCAGTGAGTCCACGGAAAGATTAACCTCGCCGCAACTAGCCATGCTGTGAAGATAATAAAAACAAAATGAGTTTACATTTAAAGATGCAGGCGAAAAGTAGTTTGGAGAAATGCGCTGCCTACACAAGCTAACGTCAGCAGTATGCAGAAGTAAGCAGATGTGACAAACAGGGCACTGTTTAGCAAACTATGTTGCCCAAATCGACAAAAGTCACAAGTAAACAGTGCTAGCTGGAGTCCTTTGTTCATTGTTGCTCTGTTTGATTAAAGCTCTAGCATTTCCAGTCCAAGTATTACTTTAATTGTACAAGAAAGAGCGCCATTCAAGCATTTTCGATACACAACATGTCAATATAAAACCAAAGTCTTGTGCAACATGAAATAATTTTTTATTTTTTTTTTTACTTAATTGTAACTAGAGGCACAGCTAAAAATAGGAAAACTGTGCTTCTGTACATTGCTCTCTGGACGCTGTTCTTTACTTACACTCAAATCTTTGTTTACCATTATAGATTTAGAAAACTGACTCAAACATAACTGTCTGGCTTCATAGGTCAACCTGTGTGTGCTCATAATGGCAATCGTCCTAAATCTGACGCAGAAATGATCTAAATATATCATGACCCAAATCCTTAACAGCTAAACCATTTACGGGACATTTTATGATGCTGCTACAGAATATCAGACATTACTTTTGTTATGTTAGGTTAGGTTGTGTTAAACATATTGTTATTACACATAACACTAACAAAAATATATTTTTGCAAACATTTATTTGGACACTAACCATAAAGAATCAGTTATATTTGTTAAAGGTTAAACTAATAGGCCTGGCTCTTTGGAACAATCAATTTTACAATAATAGTTTTTAAATTATACAATTAAATATTAATATTTAATGATTAACATTTAAAATTCATCAACTTAAATCAATAAAATAAATCCTATAGAGTGCAAAAGTAGCAATAATATTAGCAAAATTATTTTAAGGATAAAATTACAATAAAAATAATATTTTTTTAGATTTTAAATAGCTAAATATTAGCCATAAATAATCAGATATGTTTACATATTTATCAAACGTTAAACTAAAATATATTTAAACATAAAATATGTATTTAATTTTATGTTTTAATATCAGATAAAAACAAATGTCAGATACAGAAGATTTAACTATATTTAATAAAAACAATATTAATATATGTTCTCATGATAAATACATAGCTGCACGTTTGAAACAAAACGGGTTACACTGAAACGTTAAACGGGGAAAATTTTTATGTAGCATTACAGGCCCAAATCCCCCAACAAATCAAACAAGTATTACAGAAATCTACGTATTTATACTTTTAGGTATGGCATTAATAAAATGTCTAACGACACGCACGTTGAGATCTGATCATTGATAGATCAGATTGAGGCCTGTAGAAAGGACAACACCCCTGACCAAAACACAGCGAAAACAGCCTCATTTCACATTAAATACAGTCTCTAAACTGTTTCAAGTGATCGATTTATAAACTACAAGCATATAAAACCACACATTACTATCATCGGTTGGGTTACTTAAACAAATATATTATATTTGGTGATTTTGCTGCGTCTTGTCTTGAATGTCTTTCAGCTCACTCACCTGACAAAATAACCGAAATTTCGCCTCTTTCTTTCAGCGACGATCAGATTTGGCTCATCTGCTAGTCACCGGATGATCACTCATTGTTCGTTTATTGAGTAAAACCGATCTGTAACGTTAGAATGCGCGACAGAGATGAACACAATAATGTTTTTACGGCTCCTCTCTGATAATAAGACTGCGGATGTGTGTTCGTGCGCATCCACCCTGCGCAAAACCTGCGCAGAACCTATATATGAAATGCACCAGCGTAAAGTTGATCAGAAACGTTAACTAAATGTTTACGGATCCACATCACCTTGAGACCAGCATAAAAGGTTTTATAAAAGGTTGTTTAAAAAAACAACAAAAAAAAACAAATAGCCTATATATTTATTATTATAGCTAATATATATATATATATTCAAATATAATCGATTTTAAATATTATCCAACAACATACACTTAATAATTTTACTAATCTTTGTAGTACATGGTTAGTAGATTAGATAGATTTAATTGCGTTATTTGAAGAAAAGGCTTTGGCACTTCATTGCTTTTTGGTATATTTGTTTAGTTTTGTTTAGTTAGCCTATATAGTTTTTAGATTACAATTTTGAAGTTGCATTAAAGTTGCATTATTGATTTAGTCACTGCAATTAGTTTTTAAATGATTATTTGTACCATTTGTATCATTTTGAAGTTGCATTCATGTTTTTTATTGTATTGGGAAAATATTAATAATTGAACTGATATTGATTTAGTCACTGCAATTAGTTTTTAAATGATTATTTGTACCATTTGTATCATCAACTAATTTTTACATATCTGAACTGTAACATTATGCTGAGGCTTGTTAATGCGTCCATTTTGTGTTATGATATTTTTCAAGACAGTGTCACTAGAGGGCACAATTGTTCTAGGGGAAAAAAAAGGAGGGAAACAGCTGCTTGTCCCTTGGGGATTAGCAGCAAATCTGTCTACATAACCAACTAATTCAACTAGAAAAGGAATCTATTTTTATGTGTTGCAAGTGGGTTAAGAGCACGTCAGTTTGTAGCTGTACGCAGAATCAGAAGTTTCCTATTACTCTGCTATTGAAAACTCAACACCTGGCACAGAGGATCAGATTAAAATGTTGGCATCTTTTCCTGTTATGCCCACTGAACCGCATTAATCTCAATTACAGGAGGCAGTACAGTAATAAACAGATCCTTGCCTATCCTAAAATATAATATTCACGCTGCACGCCTGCAGGATTTTGCTTAAGTAACAGCATGTTCACCAGACACACTGCAGTCCATCTGTAGCCTTGTTCTTCCTGTTTTACACCAAAATCTCGTGTCGCTGGATGCTCTTTGTCACATCTGTGCTCAGGGGGAATGCTGTTTCACAGCAAATCAAATAACTCAGATTCTTGGGGAAAAATGGTCTTGGTGTCGTGATGCAGAGATAATCGTTTGATGCGTGCAATCGGGTGTAATACGCAGCGTTAAATGAGAGAATTTCCTAAATTAGAACGGAAAAGAATGCTTTATTCCCTGTGGCTTTGTTACGCTGGGATGGATGTGTTGTAGTGAAGGAGTCTTCAGTGTGTGTGTGTGTGTGTGTGTGTTTACATGCGTGGGTGCCATATGCATGAAATCAATGAGTGCTCATTTTCCACAGCTGTTCAGTACGACGCCACACAAACCCTCTCAGTGTGAATGACAGAGATCTTTCACAGGAGACCTAACTTCTTCCTCAGGGAGGGGGTTTTCTTTCCCATGGTCCATCGGTCTCCATTACACCCCTCGGCTCGCCAAACTTTCCTCTAATTCTCACTTTTTCATTTATTGGCACTTCTGAAGTAGTTCAGCTTGGGCTCCCTGGGCCCTCGAGGATGATGGTAGTTTATGAACCATCATCTAAAGCACAGGAACTCGCTGGAACGTTTCCCCGGGGAGCTCGTTCCTTTCCCTTCTAACACGGTTTCCTCACCCCCTACGCCTTCACGAGGAAGAACCACACTGCTCGTGTGTCCTCCTTTTTCGCGTTTTCCTTTGAGCCGTGGCTTATTGTCAGCAGTTTTTCAACGCTCCTGTCACTGGCAGCCACCTGGTAACAATAAGATACCATCAACGGCAGAGGAGAGGAGGCAGCTAAACTGGGGCGTTGTAATGAACACACACACAGACTCGCAGGTATGAAAGTACTATGCCATGCATTCATCTTCTCCAGTTATTGGGGTTGCGTGTGAGGCAAATATTCTCCCAGTCATTGTTATTCTATGTATACGGTAAAATTAGAAATAAACAGATTGGAGCTGGATCCCTGCTGAAATTACACTCGCAGGGAAATGAGCTGACAGCAATGTATTGTGGGTCATGTGGGAACCCATTTACGAACCCGGGTCACAGTTTACATGGCACACATTCATCATTCTGTATATATAAGGTATTACAAGTAGATTATTAGGCGATACTGGAAACTTTTCTGCATAAAGTTCTTGATGTACTGCGCTGAAACTCCCAAGCAATATCCTCTGACAGACTATAAACTTCTGGGCAATTAAAAGGCAATTACGCTTCGATTTTGGCTAAACACAAAAAGAGCAACATCAAGAATATGCAAGCAAAATATTAAACATTTATGGCCCTGTAAATCTCCAAATAGAACAACTTTCTCGTGTTTAAATTACTGTTGAGAATCATTTAATGAGCATTATGACGGGTAAATTGTGGCACACTAATGATAATTAGGATGTGATTTTATGTTAAGGTGGTACGTAAAGCCTGTGTAAATCTAATAACATTATTTAAACTTCAAAGCTATGAAACCTCAATGAAACTGAGCAGCATGAAGCTCAAGATTATGCATGTGAAACCATTAAACATTTATTCTGCATTACATCTGTAAATATATTTTATTTATTTATTTATTTTTAGTTAGAAGAAAGTTTTTTCTTGTGTTCAAATTACTGGCGAAAATTATTCAGTTAACATTACAGGCAGGTAATTAGTGGAACCCTAAGCTGTGTTTGTTTGTAAATCTGAGCATTTCGTAGACTTTAAATTTCAGTGTAGCAAAACTTGAGAGCAAGTTTCAGGTCATTAATGATTATAGATTTGTATCCATTTCTGCTCTTCCACTGGAATAAATGGGTTTGTGTCTGTGTGTGTGTGTTAAAGACACTGTTGCGTTCAGGTCATTTTTGGATGAGTATGCAGACATTTCCTTAAAAACACGTGAGTGGTGCTTTTACAGGACCTTCACTGCATTTGTGGGTGGTTGCCATGGCATTGTTATGCAGTTGTTTAGGTGTGTAGAGTGGTTGATTTTGGTGGGCCAAGTCCACCCTTCTATATTATTCAGGTCTCTAGTGTGGAGTTGTTTATATCACCAGGTTAAAGTTGGTGAAAGCAGAAATTGTTTAATAATTTCTGTGGAAATTTTGATTTATATTTAAAGAAGTGAATTGTTACGCCAATTAAAGGCATGAATTCATACAGGCAATAGTGTCTTATTTTCCTGTTCTGTGTTACCGTAATAGTGGTTTGTTCTGTTTTTCTTACCTCACTTTCTGGAAGACAGAATCTGTTAGTGCTGTGATCAGAAAATTTTACTGTAAGCAACAAAATAATAGCTCAAATATTGTATAATTGGACCACGATATTCTGGTTTTGCCAATATGCAATGTACTTCTCAACATAAAAGTGAATCCATCCGGGAAACCTAAACGGAGATTCTAGAATACGCTAGAACCATGGGCGTAAATCCCGGAGGGGACAGGGGGGACATGACTGAAGTTTTCCACTGTGTTGACATATCTTTATAAGTACAATTTGATTGTATTATTTGTGTCCCCTTCAAACATTTCTTTTAAATATTTTTTTGTGTTTACTGTCTCCCCTACTGTTAGATGAAATGTACATCCATGGTTAGAAAGTGGAATAGCTACGAAACAAGTTTGAATAGCTGTTTGGCGCCATCTAACTGTTATCCTTTGACTAGAATAAATGGTCTGTGGACTTAAGTATTACTTTTTCTCACTGAACAAACATTTTTAAAAACCAAAACACCACTTGGGAGTTAATAAATAAATAAAATGAACGTAGTAGGCAACGAAGAGATGGATAAAAAGAGAGAAAATATATATAACTAACAATGTGCCTCACGTAATCTGTCTATCTATCTATCTATCTATCTATCTATCTATCTATCTATCTATCTATCTATCTATCTATCTATCTATTTACCTTTAAATTATGGGTTCCAAAAATGCCTATATCCTCTCAGAAATGTAAGAAAAAAAGCTTCATTTTATTTGGAGTATGCGCGCGCAGGTCTCATCGCTGTATAGTGATGCGTGAGAGAGAGCGCGCGCGAGAGAGAGAGCAGTATGCGCTCCTCAGTGTGCGTGTGTCTGTCTCTCAGACCTTCACCAACACAAGACACCAACTCAAGACTCTCCGGCTGTCATTTCAAACGGCCTCCTTTAGGTAAGATCTGGTGTTTTTATAAGCGGCAGGTTGAACGTAATGGGCTAAAAGCACGCACGGTCATCAGCGTGATCAAACTTATTAAAGCGGAAACATGCGCTGGGTATCTACAGGCACTTACGGTGCTTCCATACTCGACATGTGCTGAGGAAAAGCACAGATGCTCGCTGATGTGTGCAGGTTGGACGCGTTTCATGTGGATACATTTGGGAAATAGATCTTTTGCTCTCGCTTCGGCTGAATCTCTTGACAGATGGATCCGCGCGCACTAGTGACCGGTGACCGGTTACCGGAGCGCACGGGCTCGCAGCGCACCATAGGCTGCTCATTTATTAATTAGTAGCTCCAGTCGTATTCAGTATCTTCAGGTCACTTTTTACAGATTGAGTCCTGTTAGAAGGACCTGAGGTTAACTGTCTTGATCAAAGGCACATGGTTGTACTTCATGATTCATGAAGCTGTGCAGGAACAATAGCGGATAGTTCATCAAGGCTGAAGGGGTTTGAACCTACAACCTCACCAGCTGCCCTGATTGTCTCCGTTATTGTAGTGAACATCTGTGTATGCGTGCATGATACGCTAGTGGAGACACCGGGACGAGTTGCCACATTTTGATACACAACTTCTCTCATATAAAGTCTAGATAGATGTTGGACTAAAAAAGAGCAAGAGCTTGTTAATGTCTGGCAGGGTGCAGTGTCACACTGAATGCCAGAAAGAACAATGTGCAAGTATTCATATGATTATTTTTATTATAAAGAGTGTTTATAGTTGGTCAACAAGCAATTATAAAACTGAGCATGAACCTGTTAAAACGACACTGAACCCTTGTTTTGGATAATGGATTGTGTACAATAATGGATTGTGTACTGCGACCTTACTCCTTGGAGGAAGAAAATGACTAAAATAAACATTCAAAATCATTTTTGGGGAAAATTAGCATTTATGAAATTGGACTCAAAGACTTAAATAGAGTACTTAAACTTCCTCATGTGATGAATTTCTGAATATATCCTCACAAATGGCTTAAAACTGATTTATTTAAAGAAGCTTTTAAGAAGATTCATAAAGCGCTCACACAATGTATGAAATCCAAAATGTAGATTAGGATGTGGTAATTATAAATGGTTTGATGTAGTAACAATTGAAGAATATGGGAGGTCATCAGAAGTCTGGGGCTCTTTTCCAAAACCTAGCGAGCTGCATACGTGGGCCGCATCATAAGAACCTTCGAGACATGAAGTCTGTTCCAAAAGATACCTTTTTTGAGCAATTTTTAAGCCAACGTTGTACGCATCCTTATTTGGCAATCACAGAATGCAGGAAAGTGTCTAAAACTAAGATGAAAGAACTAGTGAGTATTGTTTTACATTATATATGCACATATGTAATAGTAAGTGTTGTAAATATGGTTACATTTTATTTATATTCACTTCAATACAGAAAAGTATCAATAAAAAGTGTCATAATTGTAAATGCTGCCTGTTTAGAGCATTCCAAAACAGACGCTAACGACGCTCCATTTTATGAAGGATGCATAGCAGATAGCAAGATAGCTCACTAGGTTTTTTAAAAACGGAGCATTCATGTAAATCCTTAAAAACAATGTGGCAGTACCATAGTGAAGTTAGGGCTGCACGGTTTGAGAAAAATAAATAAATAAATAAAGGCAATCTTCCAGATAAATAAATTGATTGAAATTTTAAATGTGATTATAAATAAATAAACCAAGGTTTTCTGTGCTTAGAACTGAACAATTTGGCCCAAATGTTTTAATACTATCAATATGGTAATTAAATATTATTCTTAATAATTATTAAAGGGGTCATATGATGGTTTTAAAAAGAATATTATTTTGTGTATTTGGTGTAATGCAATGTGTTTATGTGGTTTTACAATTTAAAAAAAAATTTTTTTGTATATGCTGTACATTTTTGTTTCTCATTCTAAGCCCCAACTTCCTGAAACAGGTCAATTTGTACAAAGCTCATTGTTCTGAAAAAAAAGCGAAGTATGCTCTAAATTGTCAGCTATCCAGTGCATTGTGATTGTGATCCAAGCATGTGATGGAAATGTTACGCCCCTAATCACAACGTGATACGGTGTCCCGGCGCTATAACACAAAAACAATAAAACGCATTACAAACCGAGCATTGGTTGCATCCAGTGGAGACATAATTACTGATTATCATGACTTAGTACTGTCTTTTTAAGCATCTCGTTGCATCATACCTCATAAACATATGTCTGCATTTGTGATCAGAGAAACGACCAGTGTTGCCACAGTTACTTTGAAATAGTAATTGAATTACTGACCACTGATTACTCCTTTCAAAAGTAACTTAGTTACTTTACTGAGTACCAGATACTTTTTTAAAAAGTAACTAAGTTAGATTACAAGTTACTTTATTACTTATTAGTTTCAGCAGCTGGCAATATAACCCTTTCACTGCTCAAAACTCACGTATGAACAGTAAGTAGCAGGTTCTTTTAATAAGAAAACGTAACTTACTTAAAGGTTGTGAGTCAGAAGTGCCAGACTGTTCTTGGTAGAATTGCTCCACTTTAAAGTTTCTGTGCACAGCCAACAAAGACTTCTCTCCAGGTTTTAGGAGTCATTCCTCCATAAATGCTCTGAACATACTCTAGTATTTTGAGTTGTACTGTTCTATAACAGTGTTGTGAATACAACTTAACACTGCTTTCTAGTTGTGTCCTCTTGTGTTTCACTTTCAAAATGAATACAGCTTTTCCAGCAACAGACAGCAACTACAGCGAGAATAATAGCTCTGCCTTCTTTATTTGCATAAACATTTGGGCAGTGTTATGAAAACATGCCCCCCACTCTGTGACATAGAAAAGGAGACTTGTTCAAATGAGCTGTTTTAGGGGGGTGTGGACAAGTCATAACTTTTATAAAGAATATCTCTTTGGTTTTAAAACTTTAAACTTTGAAACCTCAGGGATCTATGCAGCTTGCAACAAATGGGAAAGGGCCATTTGAAATCCCTTTGAATAATTAATAGTCCTTATAATTACAATTATAAGGACTATTAATTACCTGGGGTAGGTAACATAGAAGCCATCCAGGGACAATACGTGGAGTTTCCACAGGTTTGGACCTGGGTGCCAAAGGGTGCCCTGTCTCTGAGAAAGCAGATCCTTTCTCAGAGGAATTGGCCAGGGAGGGGCTGTCACGAGGAGCATGAGTTCCGGGAACCTCATTCTCTGTGATATTGCACATTGTCTGTGCTAGAAGGCTCACTGGGGGAAACGCATACTTATAAAGTGCATTTGTGCCGAGCGTTGCCTTGGTTAGGGAATAGAACCACTGGCAATGGGTAGTTTCTGGAGATGCAAACAGGTCTACCTGTGCAGCTCTGAACCACTCTCCAGAAAGTGCTGCTCGAGACAGCTCGTTGGCAGCTCGGGGGAAATGACATCTTTAAAAAGACGCGATCACCTGTGTTGCTCTTTCAGAGTTTGCTCTTTTAGTGCTGAAGCACGCAGGGGAGCTGGTCACTGCACACTCCTGGTGTGGCTGTCTGCACGGCGAGATGATCCTTGTGAGACTGTGACCACCGCTGCAACGCTGTAACACCCACACTCGTTCTGTCAGCTTTCTCGAAGAGAATGATCAGTAGTGATGCACCACTGCTCGGCTCTGAAGTGAAAGAATAAAGGATGCATGCACCAGCTGCTCACACGGTGATCAGTGGCAGCTGGATCCAATCAGTGCATGCCAATGCCAGTTAGCTTGTTTTGTTACACTCAAAGTAGATTGGTCTCTTTGGCGAGATCCTGATTCGTCAGTCACCGATGTGACTCGTAGTGACCGACTGAAAGTAAACAATTATTACATGAAATATATATATATATATATATATATACACACAAAATCTAAAATAAAAAAGTAATATTTATGAAAAATAATAAAATTATTTTATTTTAAAATACAACAAAATGAAGTACCGATATATCTTTTTCAAGTCATCTAACATTTACCACAGTACTGTATGATTACCATGCTCATTTACCATGCTTAAAGCTTCTTTGTTAGTGATATTTGTGCATGTGAGTAAACTCTGATATGGCTTACTGTACTTGTTGCAGGAAAATAATGAGCTTTATGACAGCTCAAACCTGGGAAACTGGCATTTATATTGAAAGCATTTTGGCTACTCCCTGATTTCTAGTCTTTAGTTTGTCTCTCTTAATGGATTCCATGCATCAGTGTGAGCATTAAAGCAAGATTACTGCAACAACTCACTGTAATTACACCCTTGCCCGGTCAGGGTGTGTATACGTGTGTGCGTGTGCTCCTGCTTGTTCATTAAAGAACAAATTTGTTCAACAAATGTTCTGCAAATTATCAGCCCCATTCTGCCTGTTAAGAGTGGAAGCTGCCATTCAGCTGCATTTGCAAGGAGAAGCACAGATCTGCATGAGATACTGAAGCCAGTTTTAGTTTCCAGTTTTCCTTTGTGGGTCAGCCATTTAAGGTTTAACATTCTCTGAATCTCGCACATGCAATATGTGTGCGTCTGCTGTCGTCTGCGTGTGCGAATCTGACAAGCTTGCGGGGTATTTTTACTGGCGGCTGTGTTTGAGTCCAGTGAAGTGAGACTGGAACAGCGATTTGCCATTTGAAAATGCAGTGACCATTCATCATTACCCATCTGAGCCGTATGAATCACAAATATTCATAAACCTTTCACTCTTTCTACCATGCACTCTAACTAACATTTCACTTCTATAGATAGCTGACTTATTTAATATTTAATATTTGTATTTAATATTATATTATTTTCCATTTTAAAATAGATTTCATTTTTAATACATTTATATTCAAATTGTTTAACTTCATTGATGCAGTTATTTTTAAATCACAAAAGAAAATAAGTTTTCCTTTGTTTTTGTTTTTTGCAATTTTCTGCTATTATTTTTTACAGTTTAATTTTTAATATGCTTTTTTTTTCAAATCTTATTTTCTAAATATTTTAATGCGTTAAGTTTTAAATTACAAAATAAAATCTGTTTAGTTATGCTTCAAAACAAGAATCTAATCTTTTTTCTACTATTGTTTAAACAGGTTTTATCATTTTGACAGGAAAATAGACCTACAAATTGTTTAATAATATGATGATTTTAAAAATGTTCTCTTCAAAACGATGTCTTTTAAAGAATTCTGTGTTTCCTTTTTGTTCTATGAATGCTTCTTTTTAACCTTCACTCACAACAGCAGTAACCCCTTTAAAACAGTTTGCCTATTACATATTAAATCAAATTCAAAAGACGTTTTAGAAGTTCTTATGCACCAGAGAAGCTGTGTATATCCCAAATGAACAGCTCTCTAATATCTACTCTCCATAATAATGCTGGGTTTGTTTTTGATCATTTGGTCTACAGACAAGATGATATTCATACTAACTGTCAGTGAAAAGTGCAGTTTTTAGGTAGTGCTAAATCATTTACTTTACACTTTGTTAGTTAAACATTTCCAAAGCAAATCTCTCACTTTCATTATTTGAAAGTTTAAAATCGTGCATTAAACATCAGAGACGTTTTCAACCTCAAACAGAGGCTACGTTCAGCAAGAGGTGTATTAAAACATTGACATATTAAATAGCGGCTCCTGTCCGTATAAACATACTTATGCTCATTTCAAGGCATTGCTGTGTTGTTTTGAGTGTTTTTTTAATTTACCTGTTGCTATGCAGTCTCTGGGGTGTCCTGGGTGGTTGCTAGGTGATTGCTTGCTTGTCGAAGACAAAAGAGCCCACCCTCAAGTCTCTGTAATATATTCTGGTCTATGGGTCTCTTTTGCACATGTGTGTGTATATATATATATATATATATATATATATATATATACAGTATATATATATTAGTCAACATTTGAAATGGATCAAAACCTTTTGTCAAAGTTAATATAAAGCCTAAAATCAAAATGCGGTCTTGTATTAGGACAAATTTGATTAACCTTTGTGATCCACTTCAAATGTTGAATACTGTATATATATCCTGTTTTTTGCATGATGTAGATGAGTATATTTCTTCATCGAAACAGAGAAATTGCATCACTTCCTCACCAATGGAATCCTCTGTAGTGAATGGTTACCGTCAGAATAAGAGTCCAAGCAGCTGATAAAAACATCACAATAATCCACAAGTAATCCACATGACTCCAATCCATCAGTTAATTAAATAAAATTAAATCCTTAAGGCTATTGCCTCTGTCTAAAATAGTTATCTATACTGCTTTCTCCAGTGAAGAAAATATTTCCTGTGTTTTGATTCAGGAGACAAATATGCACAGATCAAGCACCATTTCTAAATAAAAATATGTGGGTGGATTGTTATTTGAAAGTACACCAGGAAATATACTTCTTTTTGTTATTATGGAGTCATATTTTCAACCCCAGGTCATGGGAAATACGTGCCTGTACATACATTTCTGCGATCCCGTAATTATGTACCTTACTGCAGGTTTTGCAGCAGTTTCAAAGTGAAATGTCCAGAGAGTGACGCTAAAACACACGTTTAATATGTTACCGTGGTCTGTTTGTATTATGTAGGTACGTATTACAGTGTTTTTATAATGCTGCTTCAGGTGCATTTGTGGCTGTTCAGAATTCAAATATCCAGTGAGTGTCACTAAAGATTAAAGCTCTATCATGTTGGAAATATCCCCTAAACCTACCCAATATTTTAAACAAATGCAAAAGTAATTTAAAAGCGTATTCGCTGATGCAGCCATGCTATTTTTACTTCCTTACGCTGATTTGAGCTGTTTTGTCAAACTGTTTTACACGGGATTCAAACCGGTGCTTTTCACTGCCTAAGTGCAACACCATATTACATATTTTGAGTGTAAAGGAATAAAAGTTGTGTGAGTTTTACTGCCTCTAGTGTTCATTTCAACTGGAAACGGCAGCAATTCATATCTATAGGTATGTTTTTTTAGTTTTGCAGAAATGTATGAAGAGGCACGTATTTCCAATGAGACTAGGTTCCATTTTTTGGCCAGAACTGATGTTAAATTAAAATAGTAAAAGTTACATTTTTATTAATGATAGATTTGTTTCTTAAAACATGCAGCTTTTCGCTTGACAATGTCACAAGCCGTGCCTCCGTGGCTCTCTCCGGAACGCAGCAGCGGGAACCTTCACCTGAGATTTAATGTTCCTACCCGGACCCTTTTGACCCGCTTGGCGGGTTCCAATGGCTCGGTGTCGGCCATTTTCTGGCCTATATAAAAAGTGACTGAACGCTTACAAAACGAGAAGTCTTGATTTGCTCCACAGTCATTACTGAGCATTTTCCCTTGTTATTTTTGGATTTTGATTCTCGCTGCCTGCCCCGACCTTTTTCACCTGTTTACTGACCACAAACTTTGTCTATCTCCTATATTGCTGTCATTAATAGCCGCCATTAACGCTATCACCCAGACCCAACACCTCACCAGCTGAACCCATGCAAAATGGCGCCACCCACATCACGCTAGAGGAAAGAGAGAGGAAGATTCAAAACAACCTGTGCCTCTATTGTGGCCTCGCAGGACATATTAAGGCCAACTGTCCCACTCGACCACCTCGAACCAGAGCTTATCAGGAGAGTGCCATCTCCATCACCTCAGCTATGAGAATAGATGTTTGTCTCCTTTGTGATACTAGAGAAATGCATACCCGGGCCTTCATAAACTCAGGCGCCGTGGGGAACTTCATCGACAAAGACTTTGTGGCTAAAAACAATCTTCTTTATGTTTCATGTTCCCCCACGGTGGCCGTGGCAGCCCTCGACGGCCAACCCATAGGATCCGGAAGGATTACCTCAAATACCCAAGCACTCACCTTGATCACCAGCTCACTGCACTTGGAAAAGATCCAATTCCACATCATTCATTCACCTGACCACCCCGTCATCCTCGGCCTGCTCTGGCTGGAGCTCCACAACCCCATCATTTCATGGAGAAAGCACCAAATCACCCGGTGGTCTGACTACTGTCACACCTCCTGCCTCACCCAAGCCAAGCGGACCATTCACAGCATACAGTCGTGAGTGGAGGAGTTCATCGACGTCACCAATCTGCCGGCACCTTACCACGACCTTAAAGTGGCCTTCAGCCAGGAAAAGGCAACTCAGGTTGTAACTCACAGAACCACGGACTGCGCCATCGACCTTCTCCCTGGCGGTACAGCTACATGAGGGCGAGTCTTCCCGTTATCTCAGCCAGGGACAGAAAGCATGAACCAATACATACAGGAGGACTTGGCTAAAGGGTTAATCAGACCATCCACCTCTCCAGCCTCTGCTGGTATTTTCTTTGTCAAGAAAAAGGACAGAAGCCTTCGTCCGTGCATAGACCATCAAGCCCTAAATGAGATATCTATTAATACAGATACCCCCTGCCACTGGTTCCAGCCACCCTAGAACAGTTGTGCTCGGCGCGCTATTTCATCAAACTGGACCGTAGCACATACAACCTTGTCCGTATCAGAGCAGACGACAAGTGGAAGACGGCCTTCTCCACCACTAACGGGCAATACGAATATCTGGTTATGCCCTTTGGACTGTCAAATAGCCCAGAACGAGGTCGTGGCACCCGACGTCCCTCCCCTAGCAGAAGACCGAGAGGAGATCTACCAGGTCCAGCAAACCCTGGATTCCCGGTGCCGTGGCAGACTCTTACAGTATCTCGTTGACTGGTAGGGTTATGGACCGGTGGAGAGGTTATGGGTCAATGCGCACAACATACTGGACCCTTCCCTCACTGAGACCTTTCACCGGGACCACCCAGAGAAACGGGCTCCCAGACCCCGTGGTAGACCCCGACGCCACCAATCCTCTTGCTTCAGGAGCCGCTCGCAGGGGAGGGGCTCTGTCACAAGCCGTGCCTCCGTGGCTCTCTCCGGAACGCAGCAGTGGGAACCTTCACCTGAGTTTTAATGTTCCTACCCGGACCCTTTTGGCCCGCGTACCTTGGCGGGTTCCGTCGCTCGGTGTCGGCCATTTTCTGGCATATATTAACAGTGACTGGATGCTTGTACAACGCCCCACAGTCATTACCAAGCATTTTCCCTTGTTGTTTTTCTGGTTTGTCTTTGGATTCTTTATTTAGATTCTGATTCTTGCTGCCTGCTCCGACCTTTTTCGCCTGTTTACCGACCACAAACTTTGTCTATCTCCTATATTGCTGTCTGCCTGTGTATCGACCTCTGCCTGTTTGACTACATTAATAATCACTGCAAATGGTTCTCTCTGCCTCCGGTGATTTCTCACAGACAAGATGTTAAATTGATGGACTGGATTGGTCTGGATTGTTTGTGAATTCTTAAAGCAAGAAGGATTTAAAAAAAAAAGACAAGAAAAAGTATGTTGTTTTCAGAAAAGTCAAAATTAAGTTTTTACTTGAAAAAAACCCCAAATAATCTGTTTTAATCTGTTTAATAAGTAATTGTTTTCTGTCTGAAGTAAGATTATTTTGCTTACCCATTGGCAGATTATTTTGCTTGTTCTAAGCAAAAAGTCACTTCATTTTGACTTGTTTTTTTCTGCAAACAAGACCATATTTTTTACTTGTCTAGAGAATCCTTCTTGATTTAAGAATTTTTATGTATTTTAGCTGGAAGCAGATAAAAAATCTTTTTTTAAAACCTAAAACCTATTCGCTGCAAAGGATCCATTTTTAAGCAAGTGATATAATGCTAACTTTCTCCAAATCTGTTTCAATTAAAGAAACAAACTCTTCTACATCTTGGATGGTCTGACTGTGAGTACATTTTCAGCAATTTTAGTAGCATTGCATTGCTTTAACGCGTTGCATTATTTCTATTCTGCAAATGTATTCTTGTTGTATAATGCACATTTTGGCAAATGTAGTGGGTCATCTGGGAATGCAGTGCATTTAGGATGTTTGCATATTGCAAAATTATATACTGCAGGAATAGTAAGAGCAGCATGGTGCTCTTCCAAATATAACCCGAGCCAAAGTGAGTTTAATGGTTTGGGGAAAGGGGTTTAGTCCTCAGCGAAACTAAAGTGTATCAGAAGGGGCATGCGATGAGATGAGAAGGAAGGATACATTTGGAAAGGAAAGTTTGCAGTTAATATTGATGAGCAAGTGTTAATGTGATCCTAAAAGCAGCTCTAGCAGAGATGACATTACCCCCCTTTTTTTACCTTTGAAAAGGGCTCTGAAAATGGGTCGAGAAAGGGGGAAAGAATAGAAAACACAGACTGAGCCATAGTCCAAGTCAAAGTTTTATGATCAGAAGCTCAGAACACTTACTGTGCTCCCCTATGACACAGAGCAATGGTGAATTATAGAATAAACGAAAATTTGTTGTCTTTTTTCATCTCTTTGGTAAACACTCCAGTTTGGATCAATAAAAGGCAGCTGTACACACTCAGAGGGTTGGCCTGTTCCTCATTTCCATTTTAATGAATGAGGCTTAGTGAGCTATTGAGCAAGTTATAATTGTGTTGTGGTGTAGAGACCTGGAAAAGTGTAGGATACTAGAAAGGATTTGTAAAAGTGCTGTGCGTGTGTATATTTCAGACTTCCAAGGGCATGCTTTGATTTTGTTTTGGTATTAATACAAATACTTTTAAATATGAGACATCTGTGTGAACGTTTTATATTGCAAAGTAGAAGCCAGCAACAATGTATATTTAAAGCAAACATGGCTTAAGCAATGCATACCTTTTCATCATGTATATTTATATATTTGTACACAGCACTATTAGCACCCTGTATGCCATTTTAGTGAATTAAATTTGTTGTTAGTCATACTCATCATTTAAATGTTGCATCACTTGCTCACCAGTGGATCCTCCGTAGTGAATGGGTGCCATCTGCAATCCAAGCAGCTGATGAAAACATCACAATATTCCACACGACTCCAGTCCATCAGTTAGGTGAATAACTTTGTGCTTGTAAGCGTTTATTATGAATAATTAGAATAATAACATCAAAGCATTACTTTCAGCTGAAATATGTGACTCTAGGCCCAAAAAAAAAGTTGAGATTGAGATTTATGCATCATCTGAAAGATAATAAATAAGCTTTCTGTTGTATGTATATTGTTATGATAGGACAAAATTACCTTTACATTTGTCCAAATTAAATTCTTAGCACTGCATATTACTAATAAAAAATTTAGTTTTTATTAATTTGAAGCAGTAACCCATACAATTGGCTCTTTCTGCAAATATACCCTAGAGACTTAAGACCAGTTTTGTGCTCCAGGGTCACAAATTAGTTCTTTACCCATTATATTGCTTTCTCCAGTGAAAAACCATCTATGAAATATGCAAGTACAGTTTACAAGCCAAAATAGTTCTTAGCAAAAATGTAATCAGGGGTGAATATACAAACTAATGTTATGAAAAAATAGGCACATATTTCATTAGCACATCAGTTTCGTCATGGACTGATGGCATCACGATTTGACAAACTCTGAACCCTTGGCCCCCACGAAATTAGTTATAATTTCTCACTGTCTGCCATTGGTCAGACATAATAAAAATAGTCCCACGCTAAACTCACAGCATTTGTTGATTCAGAAGTCAAGATGCTCAATCAGGTTGATCTGTGTTTTCAATGCATCATAAAACTGCTGTGTTTAGACTTTACAGGGAAATTATGCATTTTTAGAGTGTGCATATATTGAGATAGGATAGGAAGTATTTTAACATAAAAAAAATTACACACATCATTTCTAGGTAGTAATCAAAAGATGTTCAAGAAGGTCTTGTGCATCAGGAAAGCTGTGCGTATCATATGTTAATAAGAGATGTAATATCTGCTCGGCATAATAATGCTGAATTTGCTTTTGATCTGCTGAGCTGGGAACTATACTGACAGTCAGCGCACTGGTAATACAGAATTGATCTGTAAAGATCATGCTAAATTATTAAGTGTGCTAATAAAACTTATTGCAATTGATTCACTGCACACAAAAAGAGTTTTAACTTTAACAGTAAAACATTACTGTATAAAAGTTTGATGTTTAACAAGATTAACATAATGTGCCTTAGCTTTTAGAAAATATAGTAAAACAATAATGTAGTGAAGTATTATAACAATTTAAAATAATTGTTTTCTATTTAAATATGTTTTAAAATGTAATTTATTAATGCAGTATCATTACTGTAGTCTTCAGTGTCACATGAACAGCCTTTATTTGAAATAGAATATTTTGTAAATGTCTTTACTGTCACTTTTATCAGTTTAATCCATTCTGCCTTAACTCAAGTATTTTTTTGTTTGTTAGTTTAAAATATTGTTACAGACCCAAACTTTTGAATGGCTGTGTCTATTTTGAATATTTTCTAGATTGTTTCAGTTAAAAAATATACATATATAGCTCCTTTAAGAGTGTTATTGCATGAGAACGATAAGATGGATGGATGAGGGAGATGTAATGGAGGATTGAGGAAGAGAAATGCCTGGTAATTATAGTTCTTAAGTCTCGTTATGTTGGTGACAGGCTCCATCATGCCTTGGGGCTCAAAAGATCAATGGCTGGGACCTGACTCTAATGCTAACGAACTTCAGATCGTTAAATGTATGGGTGCAGAACACAGGAATTAATTATACCGTTTATAGCTTCAATTTATCAGCTCAAGGAGATGTTTCTGATAGTTCGAACTCCTCGAGACGCTTGGCCTGGGGGGTCCTAAGTCAGTAGATCCAATTTGAGCCCATGACAAGGACCGCATTGAATTCTCGGCCCAGTAGAGCAACACTTTAGAGGAAAAATCTTAAAGTTAATGTGGATTCTGCGGTGTTTAGGGCCTCTTGGACTGAACAGTGGGAAATGTGATTTAAAATCAGGTCTCATGTTAATCATAAAATGCTATCTCATATAAAGAATTTGCTGGGACGTAAAAAGGCCTTATAACCAGTGTCACACGCATGAATACAAAGCAACCTCTGACAGTCAGAAACAATATTATCAGCTCAGAGAGACTGACACAATTCCCTGTTGCTCAGTAAGCATAAACTGGAAACAAGCAAGCTTTCACAAGGTTGTTCTTTGTCACTTCCGTCAAATGCTGTTGATAAATTCCTCTCTATTACGCAAGTAAGAAAAACTGTAAGTATCGACACATGCTTTTGTTGTTGTAAAGCTTAGCTCTTGATAAATATTTAAGATTAAGTAGGCTAAAGAGTAGAATATTTGATGTAGTAAAACTTACGATAAATACAATAAAATATCTGGATGGTAGAAAAGCTGGATCTTTGGTAAAGTTCAGGTAGCAAAGCCAGAATATGGTAAAAATACAAAAAACTTAATATTTAAAACACTTAAGTTGTTATTGTTAAATAGTTGAGTTTTTGTAGATGTGGAATGTGGTATGTAGTGAAATTTGAATATTCAGAAGCTGAAATATGATAAATATTTAGTAAAGCCTGAATATGATGGAATAGGGTTAAAAATAAGTCAAAACTGGAATATAGTATAATATATCAGATGTGGCAAAGCTGAAATTTGGTAAAATATTTGAGATGAAGTGAAGCTGGAATATGGTAAAATACTGGAAGTAGAAAAGTTGACATATGGTAAAATTGCTTATTAGTATTGGTTCATATAGTGAAATGGAAATATGGTAAAATACTTTTTGTATACTGTTGTATAGCCAAATATCCTACAGTACAGTGCCTGGGATGTAGTAAATCTGTAATAAAATACTTGAGATGTAAAGCTGGAATATAGTAAACGTTTTTAAGATGTGGTAGATCTGGAATATGGTAAAATAGTCCATATGTGGTCAAGTTTGATTAAGGTACTTTAAATGTGGTAAAGCTGAGCTGTGGTAAGGCTAGAATAGTAAAATACATCAGATGTGGCTATGCCAGAATATGGTCAAATCAAGCCAAATACTTGAAATGTGGTAAAACTGAAATCTGGTAAACATCTTGAGATGCAGTAAAGTTGGAATGTAAAATACTTAATATGTGGTTAGGCTAGAATTTGGCAAAAATGCTAAAAAGTATTAAAAAACCTGACATATGGTAAAATACCTTATACATTAGGGCTGTAACGATTCACGATATGAAACCGAAATCGCGAGACTCAGATCCACGATCCTGTATCGCGGTGTGATGAG
>JAUMHG010000072.1:16426854-16455776 GCA_032359395.1 Enteromius anoplus
CACCGCAGGTGCTCTTAAGCACCCAGTCAGTGATGTCACCTGAGGGTGCCGCACCTGACTTTAATCTAGACAGATTTTACAGCAGATTCAGAGCGGTCACGCTGGAAGGCGTTCCCAAATGCATCTCGACGCAGTGTCGAGGTTCCTGAAAAGGAACTTAGATTTAGCTTCATGTTTTATGAATAAATATTATTCCAAATCAAAAATATACCAGAAATCACAAAGACAACAGAACTGCCTCTCAGTCAGAATTTTAAAATGCATTTCTGTCCGATGAAATCCTCATAGAAAAACTTTCTACTAGTTCCTCATAAACTAGAAATAGGAGTAAAAGTAAAGGCCTGTTCACACCAAGCATGATAACTATCATCATCACAATCACGTTTTCATAGTGACTCTAGTTTTGTTGTCTGACACAAGTGAAAACACAGACTCATCTACACATTTTATGAATAATTATTATCCCGAATCAAAAATATCCTAGAAATTACAAAGAACACAGTACCGCCTTCACCATTTGCAACTGACCAGCAATAGTAGCGAGTAATGTAAGCCTTTTTGTATTTTGGCTAACAACTACCTGTTTAAATAATAATAATAATAATAAAAAAAAAAATTGCACATATCAGCATGTTAGAATTATTTCAGAAGGATGGTGTGACATTTAAGACTTATGATGCTTTAAGTAATGATGCTGAAAATTCAGCTTTGCATCACAGAAATAAATTACATTTTAAAATATACTTAAATATAAAACAGTGATTTAAATAGGTAATACTATTTTACAATAATAATGCTTTTACAAGCCTTAGGGAGTATGAGATACATCTTTCAAAAACAAAACATATAGACTCAAAACTTTTTACTGTAATGTATCTGTTTTTTTTTTTTTTAGTAATTATTGTTTTTTTGTTGACCAGTTCGATGACACATTTTACTTTGTAAGTGAACATTTCATTTTGTAATGTGATTTTATCTTTTTATTTGTTTTTAAATATTTGTTTAGCTTTATTTCAGTGTGCTTCAATAATTTTTTTTTTTCAGAATTTTTTTTTTTTTATGCATCTAATTTTTTATTTTTTATTTTTTTTAATTTTGTAATATTTCACCTTCAAGTGATCAATTAATCAATATTTAATTTTCCCAAGGACCTCAAGGTCTGTATTTATTCTTAAGTCTTGTGTGCATGTATGTGTGTGAGTGTGTTTAGATGTGTCGTGTTATGTGTGGGCTTTGCCTGATTTGAAGTCATTAGTGAAGGAATCGCACATAGGAGAGAAATGCATGTGGTGTTTCTGAAAAAAAAAAATGTGGACACTGGAGAATCAAAAAGAGGGAGAAACGGATAGATCAAGGAGAAGAGTGTACAACAGTGCGGATGAAAGAGAATGAAAAGCGGGGAGGGGCTTTTCTTGCTGGGAAACTCATCAGAGATCATTTCCCAAATTTCATTCTTTTTTTACCATCTCCTTTTTTTTGTCTCTAAATTTGTTTTGTTTTTGTGCGTATTGGATTCATTTCATTCCCACAGTGAAACATTGTAGTGTACAGACGACTGCAGTGGAGCAATTAAAGCACAAATCTGAGAGAGGATGATTAGGAGATTTATATAACAGATTTGAAAGGAGGTAAAAGAAACAAAGAAAATGGGATGTGGAAATACAGATTGAGGATAAAGATGGTGTCTCAAATCAAGTACTTCTGCTGCACTAGGTAAACTTAACAATTCTGCCCTACAAAAAGACTGTTTTATTATTTTTTTGATTGGGCAACTTGTTAAAATAAATTCTTGACACAAAAATGAAGATCTGATGAACATTTACTCACCCTTAGGCCATTCAATGTATAGATGAGTTTGTTTCTGAACAGATTTGGAGAAATAGCATTGCATCCCTTGCTCATAAATCAATCCTCTGCTGTGAATGGGTGATAAACTGATCAATACATCAAATGTAATCCACACTACTACAGTTCATAATAGCACTGTGTGAAGCAAACAGCTGCATTTTCTTCTTTCATTCCACTATATGCTCCTGATTTTACATAAATTTTAGTCCAAAACAAACATTTCAATGTAGGCTAGATGACATGTTGTATATAGATGTTTTTTGTTTTTGTTTTTGTTTTTTCCAGAAACAAGTTTTTGCGTGATTTGATAAAGCCCAGGCTACTTATAGATTATTTGCATGAAAAACGTTGCTCTAATTTTTCATTTTGCACAATTGCATCTTTGTCACTTTTTACTGTATATTTGAAGATGTGTTTAAATGTTTATGTTTTATACGTTTTTTTTTTTTTAATTCATTTAATATCTAATATATATCTAACATTGGGTATTGAAAACTCTCAACTCTCAAATATCTTGCATTTTCATGGCAATTCAAAAAAGGGATGATGAACAAAGCTGCAATGGAAACAAGTTTTTCACATTTACAGGTCACATGGTGTATGTGAAAAGTAATATGATCATTCTTTAATGTATTATAACCTTCAAAAAACACTTAATATGTAGTTGTTCTGAAGTATAAGGGCTTTTCCTGCTGTAAATGCTAAGACAGTTTACACTGCACACGTCTGCAGTGCCTTTCGTCTCTGATACGACACTGAAGCTGATTGTGGTCACTCCACCGACGCTTGTGTTTATTCCAGCCACATCACGCATGTTTCTGAAGTATCTCTAAAGTCAAATCTCACCAAAATCCATTGCCATGACTAATTGCAAGGGGCAAAAGGTTACGTTTTAGTTACATAAGATTTATTGATGGAAATGCTGTCATTTCGCAAAAATGTTTTTATCAATATTTATCGCCAAAGTTTTGCACTAATCTGTAATGGAAACGCAGCTAGTTCTGAATAAAACAACTACTTTACTACATCTAACATTCTCACGACCAATTCGTACATGTTTGTATGAGGTGGTAAAATCGAGCTAATTTGTGCCACCTCACTCATGCGATTTCGTACAGTTTGTCTAAACCCCAGTGACAAGAAGGTTTAAGGGCGTGGTTAGGTGTAGGTCATTCATACAAATTCATACAAATTGGCAACTTGTAAAATATTCCTACGATTTAGCAAAAATCATAAGAATTCGTAAGAGTGAGGTCGTACGAAATTGTATGAATTAGCCACCTTGTGAAATATGCATGAATTGCCGTGAGACTGGGTTGCTACATCCAATCAATTCGCAGTAGAAAAAACAAGCCACACCCTCTATTTTCCCCATTCTGTTTTTCCTCAGAAGTACGTCACAATACAGTAAATATTTTTGATTTGGAATAATATTTATTCATAAAACATGAAGCTAAATCTAAGTTAACATTTGTGTCAGACAACAAAACTGGAGTCTCTGAAAACACGATTCACTCTTATCAAGAGGCGCTTGGCGGACCTCCAGGTGACTGTCCAGAATGTTCAGTCGGGTGTAACAGCCCCGCGGACTTCTGGTGCACCGCGTAGTCCCGTGGTCCTCCCGAAAGAGACCGCTCCCCTCGTAACAGGGCCGAGTGTGTCCTTCGGGGCGCCCCGAGAGGCTAAGATGTCTTTGGCAGCATCAGAGGGTGAGTCAGATGGTGAAGTTGAAACTGCGCCTTGGAAGGCACCGCACTGAGATGCACGTTTGCAGTGGTGCCTTCTTTTCTGCTAGAGAATTTGGAGCGCAGGCTGTCCCCTTCAACTCTCAAAGTGTATGTTGCTGCCATAGCTGCAAATCACGATGCAGTGGAGGGTGCATCCCTCGGGAAGCACCAAATCATCGTAAGGTTCCTCAGAGGTGTGCGTCGGGTTAATCCTCTGAGACCACAACCTGTACCCTCTACACTGACTGCACTCAGAGCATCACACGCTCCCAGCAGCTCTTTGTTTGCTATGGTGGACAGCAGAAAGGGAATGTTGTCTCCAAAAAGAGGTTGACTCATTGGGTGTTGAAGTCATGTCCCTGGCTTATCTATGCCCCTTAGGACTGAGAGCTCACTCACCAAGGAGTGTCACTTCATCTTATGCGTTGGCTCATGGGACCTCTCTAGTAGACGTCTGTAGGGCTGTAGGCTGGGCGACACCCAACACTTTCGCCAGGTTCTACGACCTTCGCTTAGAGGCTGTGTCCTCCCGCGTCTTCACTGAAGACAGCAGGTGAGCGGGAGGCCGGCTGGTGTCGGCTTGCTGCGCCATTCCCACGAGATCTGTGCGCCTTATCTCAGTGTTCCCCTTAACTAGGCGAACCTGAGTCCTCCTGCCCCGCAGTCGGACCTAGAGCGGAGTCGCTCCAACTGTGCTCCTACTGGGTCTCCTTCACCCAGTGGGTTGTGGCTACAAATCTCAATATTCCACAGTCAGCCAGAAGGCTGTGTGTCCCGATGTGTTAAATCATGTGCTCCACTCCAACAGCCACCTGCTTCAGTACAACTAGCAGCCCTGTGGGGACCCCAATCTGGCCCCCGGGGTGTTAGGAAGGTTACATGCAGACTCCTCTGCTGACAAAGTTGAAAAAGTAGCTCGCCTGTCGGCAGGGGGGTCTCCGCTTAACGCAGCCTCAGTGGTCGTGGCCTGTTCCATGGGTGTTCCCATTCATAACGTTGAAGTGATTCGACTGAAAGGGTAACGTCTTGGTTACGAACATAACCCATGTTCCCTGAAGGAAGGAACGGAGACGTTACACTTTCGTGCCACGACTCTGAGGTCGCGCTGACGCCGGCTCGGCTCATCAGCAAAAACCTGCATGTGCACTCTTATACACACGTAGTGATGAGGTGCACCTGAGTGCAATCAAGTGCACGGCAATATTCATTGGCCTTTTGTAATGTAATATGTAACGTCTCCGTTCCCTCCTTCGGAGAAGGGTTACGTTTGTAACCTAGACGTTCACACAGACTTTAATAAAAACTATTTTTAACAGTTTTCATTTTAGCAGCTTAAATTGTATGCAAGACCCTTTATGCTTCACAGTTTTCTTTTTATTCTTTAATTCAAATTCGAATTAATTTAAACCTACTAAAGTTTCCAGCCAGGAGCAGTGAGTGGTTTTATGTTTTTCTTGTCTGTGGGGTTTGATAAGTACTAACCACATAATACAGCATGTAGATTTCATTTCATTTGCACTGCAGCGGCACACATAGTTACTATATTGCTTGACAATCGCCTAAGATTATAATAATGCAGCATATGATTTGGTGGAAGAGTTGTTTTCATTCCATTAAATTTCACTTCTAGTCTACTTTGGTTTCTTTCATCAAATTGCTGTTGCCGCTGCTTCACGTCATGCCTAATAACACCCTGTACCCACGGTAAAATCGTAGCGCTTTAGCGGCTGACAACATGTCAACCAACAACACAGAATAAGAGCTTGTGATCGTTTTGCACAGAATGGGAAAGAGGGCTGGAAAATCTGGACAAGACAGCACTTGAGTAGATGTGGGCAGCGGTTTGTGATGTTTCTTTTTGCTCACTCCCCAGTGTCTTGGCCTTCTCTTGCATCTTTTCTCACAGTTTCATTGGTTATTGCAGTTGCTTGTTTGACTAGTTACGGTGTGTATCACATGGTCAAGATGAACACTGAATTACTGTATACTGGACATTTTGACAAATATAATGGGTCATCTTTCTCTCCATTAAGAATACTGCTGTATTATTGTGCAATTCCGAACCCATCCGGGATTAAAAGTCTGACTGCTAAGCACTGAAGGAGACAGTGTGCGTTCTGTCAGCCTGCTGTTAGTAGTTAGTTTGTGGGCATCCAGTTATCACTGTGTAGCATGCATTATTACTGAGCAGGGCAAACTAGAGATGGTTCTGGCGGTCCTGAGCAGTAGTGGTGGGTTTATCGCAGTATGTTTACTCAGGCCTGGCACTTTTGGAAGCTTTTGGCTGTTCTTTGCTGTGTGTGTGTAAGCTGAGGGTCTTAATGTAAGTGTAGGCAGTAAACCTGCCCATCACTGGACCATAAGCAGAACTGATTCCCCACTTAGCATGTGGTCAGATTTGACACACTGTCTGTAAGCAGCATGATAGAGTCCATGAACAATGTGTGAGTGCTTGTGTGTATGTCTGTTCTTATAGTGACTGTTTCTATGTATGCTGTGTAAATGTATGTTTGTGTATTTGTGCAGTGTGCTTATCTGAAAATGATGTTTTGGCATTAATAAAAAAGTTATTTTATATTATTTTATTTTACAAGACAAAGGTGCCAGTGATCATGGTGCCTCTGTTTTGGGCGAGAAATTTTAATTTCAATTTTTTTTTTCACATTTAATAAATGATGATTAATCAATATTCAGTTATTATTATAATTTATCTATTCATTGTACTGTATTCTTTTATTTTTTTGCTATTTTCAATAAGTATATAAATATATAAATTATTATAATACAAAATATAATGCAATGTAATATAATATAATATAAATTAAAATGTATTTAAATGTAAATTGCTAAAATTAAATTAATTATTTTATAAGCCAGTAATTTTAGATTTAATTTAAATTTAATATTTATTCATTTATATCACTGGCACCTTTGCTTTGGCCATATAGAATTAAATAAAAAGAAGTGATTATTACTAATTATTCCGTAATTACTATATTCATTTATTTATTGCATTTTTTTTTGTTTTTTAACATATAATTAAATCATTAATATTAACATTTTATTTTACCACCACAACTGGCATCTTTTTCTCTGTTGTTGTTTCTGAAATTCGAGTTAAAGCTATGAACTTTAGTAATTGGAGGAACACAAACAAGTGTTGTATTAAACCTAAAGTGTGTAATCTATTATTTCCAGTCATTATTTTTGCATTCCGTTTGAAAATGCAAGTCAGAAATAATACACTTCATTTGCAGCCCATTTCACTTCTGCAATGTGACCTGCTATTTCAACAGGTTCAACGAGGAAAAATGTAGGATGGAGCTTTTTTGATGTGTTGCACACAATAAGACAAAACCGGTAAATCTGGTCTATTTTGAATTCATGTATATTTTAAATAAGTGTGTGTCTGTGTTTGTGTGCGTGTTAGAGTAATAGGCAGCGAATGTGCTTTGACATCATGGTCATACTGGGTTCTGGAACTCACACGCTTGAACGCAGACCGCTCAGCCCGCGGCTTCATGTAGCTCACCACAGAGAGAGAGAGACAGAGAGAGTGAAAGAGAGGCTCCTCTAAGCTGCTCTTTGATGCCGCGCTCTTTTCCTCGTCTGACACACAGCAATGTTTACTTTATTGCCTCCCAAAACCAACCAAGCGTGCCTCCTGTGTGACCCCCTCAGGACAGGAAGTCTCTCTGACTGGAGGAAGTGTAAATCTTTCCCACTTCACATCACTGGCGGCTGATTTTGTCTTTGGCTCCGCACTCATAGGAATTCAAGGATGAATTCCCTGAATTTCAGAGAACATTTGTCAGTTTGTCGGGTTTGGGACCACTGTCAGCGGGTGTGTAAATATATTACAAAAGCTCCAATCTTCTGAAATGAAACAAGGAAGACTGTGTGATTGTTTTGTGTCTGTTACGGCTGTTGCTTGTCAGATTTTATGATTCGACCCCAGTGAGATTTTGGGTAAAAGCCAAGGCAAGCTGTGCGACATCACTTTGTGTCTTTTATGACAAAATGTATGAAAAATGTCTTATGATGGCTCATGATTGGCAGCGCTATATGCTTATCAATCACGTTTTGACATCCTCATTGATACGTGAAATTGAAATGGTACTGCACAAACTCAAGCAAGATTTTGGCTAATGTTAGCAATATTTTATATGTAAATGAAAGAAAAAAATGTCTGATATCAAAGAGACAATTTGTAGACTCCTTATTTATCAGAGCATCTGGGCAAAAGTATCACCTTTAAAATGACCTTATTTTGAATTTCATTTAGTGTGCAACACAGCTCTGAGTGAATAAAAACCTCCTGCAAAGTTTTAAATCTGAAAGTGCATGGTGTATAAAGTAGGGATGCACAATGTTGGATTTTTGCCGATATCCGATATGCCAACTGAAACAACACCAATTCTCTCCCATGCAGAAATGATAAACAAAATATTATTAATTTTGGTTATTTTTTAACAAGAACTTATTTCTTAAAATAAAATAAAAAACAATAATGTTTTTTGACAGTAAATTGAAGTCTACGTACATGATCGAGAATGGATGTCACACTTCAATCCAAAAGGGTGGGATCCCAGGATTTACAGGATGCCTGGAGCACATCGGCTAAGCTAGATGATACATGAGGCCAGGATAAAGAAAGGTGATCTGACAGTTGTCTGGTTGGACTTGGTTAATGCCTACGGGTCTATCCCCCACACTCTAATAAGGACTGCTCTGAAGTACTGCCACATCCCAGATCACATCATGGTGATAATCAGCAGCTACCTGGTTGGAATCAAGCTCCATTTTTAACTACATCACGCAGTGGCAGCACCTTGAGAGAGGGATTGTCACAGGATGTACAGTCTCCCCCACCTTGTTCATCATGGGCATGAATCTCATCATCGAAGTAGGAGAAAGGGAAACCAGAGGCCCAATGATGTACTCAGGGATCTATCAAGGGTTACGTGGATGACCTTGCCATTACAACATCATCCCATGTACAGGCAAGATTGGTCCTAACAAAGCTTAATGAGGCAGCAAAGTGGGCCAGAATGACTTTTAAGCCTACAAAATCAAGAAGCTTGGTCTTCAGGAATCTCCTTTAAGTACAATCTTGTCATACAAGGCGAGGTCATCTCTTTCATCAAGAACAATACCATCAAGTATCTGGGGAAGTGGTACGAATAGTCATTAAGGGACCACAACACAACAAGCAGAGGATTGACTGAAGAAAAAAATCAAATCACACCTCAGAAGGTGGTTGGGAATCCCTCCAGGCTTCACATCAGTCGGGCTGTACATCAGATCCGGGCATTTACAACTACCCCTCTCTTCCCTGGTTGAGGAGTTCCAAGTAGCGAAGTGCAGAGTGGCCATGACCTTCAGGGAGAGACAACAAGGCCAGAGAAGCTGATATAAAAACAAGGTCTGGACAAAAGTGGGAGGCCTCAGCATCTCTGGTCCTAGCAGAGGGAATTTAAAGCTCAAAGACATCATCAGACTACCCTGCATGGGAAGGCAAGGTCTGGTTATGTCCCACTTTCAAGAGTGGGGTAAAGCTAACCCTGAGAAGAGGAGAGCCATGGTCCATGATGAAGTAAGGGGCCTGGAAGAAGAGCGGAGAAAGGCAAAAGTTGTGGAGCTAGGGCAAGGTGGGAACTCCCCAAGGGGAAAGTGACATGAGCTGACCTTTGGAGATTCAAAGCATATCGGATCGGCTTCTTCCTTAGAACCATCTATGACACCCTTCCAACCCCTGTGAATCTACACAGGTGGGAGATGAGGGAAGACACAACATGTAAGCTCTGCGGGAAAAAGGGAATGAGGGGACATATCTTGTCAGGATGTAAAACTGCACTTGCCCAGGGTAGATACATCACAAAGTACTGACCCGCTGATATCCTAGAGCAGGATAGAACTAGGAAATGGCAACACAAGAGCAAGCCACCACCCAGTATAATTCGTCAAGGAGGGTCAAATGGCGCTTTTCCACTACACAGTACCAGCTCGCCTCGGCTCGACTCGACTCGGCTCGGCTCGACTCGGCTCTGTTTGGTTTTCCACTGTGTAAAAGTTGTACCTGTACCTCCACAATAGTACCTGGTTGTCATAGCGACGCTGCAGGAAACTGCCGTGGCGTAATCTGGACAGGACAATGGAGAAAATTGAGTGCATGTTGTTTTTGATCCTCGGGATGTGGCTGTTTCTCACAGCAAGAAGACAAACGTTGTTTTAGGACTATGAGACGAATCCGTTTGTTCAAAGCCGACGCAAGAGGGTAAGTTAAGCTAACGTAGCTAACGTTTGCTTATGTGTAAACACGCGCGTGCAATAATGACGCAGTAAAGAGTGACGATTCTCTCTGACCAATCAGCAGTCTGCTGTGTTTTCACGTCACATTTTAGTATCGCCTCAGCTTGCCTCAGCCCTCTTGGAACCTCGCCAGAGGTGGTACGAAAAAAAGTACCTGGAAGCCGGTACAGGTACAACTTTTACACAGTGGAAAACCAAACAGAGCCGAGTCGAGTCGAGCCGAGTCGAGCTGGTACTGTGTAGTGGAAAAGCGCCAAAAATGATCAGTGCCCAACAAATCCAGGGTAAGCCTCCTGCAGTCTGCCCAAGCATGGGAAGTTAGACCTGATGAGAAGGCTTCAGTTTCCAGATGCCATCCATAGACGACCCGATGCAGTCCTTTTCTTCACCAAAGGAAAAAAAGATAATCCCGGTGGAGCTTACAGTGCCATGGGATAAGGGGTGGGAGGAGTCATTTAAAAGGAAATCTAATGTATATAAAGACCTGGTGCAGGACTGCAGGGGCAAAGATCACTTCTCTGTGTGAATCTTAATGTGGTTGTGGAACAGTGCTGCTGGGTCTATCAATCCTTTGCTGATCGTTTCCTCTTTTTGCAGCCTTATGGTTTCTCGTCATAGCCTGGACAGAGCGAAGGAGAACAGGTTAGTAATTCGAGGATGTATACCCTCAGGCTTAGAAGTGCATGGTGCAGGTGAGTATAGCTCAGCTCCTCTTTGTCTTTGGATCTTTGGCAGGATTCTCCGTGGCATAAAGGTAAGAGTCAGACTGTAGCAGAAGGTTAAAGAGGTGTGGGAAGTTACCTCGATCTCAGACCAAGAAGCTGCAGAGCCGTTTGGTTTATAAAGGCTGAGTTCTAATCACTGCCAGGTGATATTAATTAAAACTCAGGAGACTGAGAGTGTGGAAATGAGTCTGACCTGGGATCAGTGGCAGTCGAAGACGTGACAGCATGTCAGCATGTTGTTTGGGCTCAAAATATGAACCTTTTATTACTTTAATGATGTTAATATGGAGTTGGTTCCTCCATTGCAGCTTTAACATCTACTCTCCTGGGAAGCTTTTTTTCAAGATTTCTGAAGTACTTCTTTGGAAATGTGTGAGGTCTGGTATTAGATGAAAAGGCCTGTCTCACAATCTCCATTCCAGTTTATCCCAAAGGTGTTTGATGAGGTTGAGGTCAGAAATCACTGCGGGCCAGTCAAGTTTGTCAAACCATGTCTTTATGGACCTTTCATTGTGCACTGGGGCACAACCATCCTGAAATAGAAAAGGGCCTTCCCTGAACTGTTGGTAGAAAAGCATTATCCAATATGTCTTGTTATGCTGAAGCATTCAAATTTGCCTATAGTGGAAGTAAAACCTTTAAAAAAAAGACCCACACCGCTATCCCTCCTCCACCAGATTTTACAGTTGGCATTCAGACAGGTAATGTTCTCCTGGCATCTGCCAAACCCAAACTCCACCATCAGACTGCAAACCATGATTTATCACTCCACAGACGGGTTTCCACCTGCTCCAGAGTCCAGTAGTGGTCTCCTTTAAACCACCCCATCCAACACGTGGCATTGTACTTAGTGAAGTGAGGCTTACATGCAGCTGCTTGGCCATTCCATATTAATGCCTGCAGAAGTCTGGAACTCTTCAGCTGTAGAATCAGCAGAGCATTGATTCATGATCCCCTCTGTGACTCATCACATCTATCTATCTATCTATCTATCTATCTATCTATCTATCTATCTATCTATCGTTCTATCTATCTATCTATCTATCGTTCTATCTATCTATCTATCTATCTATCGTTCTGTTGTTTCATCCATCCATTAATCCATCCTCCATCCAAAACTCAAGGCATTAAATTCATTTTTTAAATGTTATATATATTTTAAAATTACAAATAGTTGGTTCAAATGCAGGAAAGGAAATTGAATTTTCAAAAGTAATTCTCCATTCAGTTCAGAATGGCGCACACCCCACACTTTACAGATACATAAGTATCAATAGTATTTTATTTTAAACAGCTGGGACCTAAGTTTTCATATCATGCAATTCTAGGAAGACCTTTGCCAAGGTCTTGAGATGATTGTAAATGCTACGCTTTTTTCGCTTTTTAAACACTTGTTTTTGGTTTCAGTAGCACTGGTGAAAATTGTCAGACTTAGAGTACAGTAATTGCAGACCAGCTGATCATGACCGTCCTTTCTCTCTTATGTCAGAATAAATATGTTTGTCTCTCACACTCCTCAGTTCTGCCGGGTCTTGCCAATCTGATTGCTGCTAATATCTATTAGAGCTGATTTTGAGATCTACTTGAATGCTTTGTTCTGTGTTCTCCCTCTCTTTCTTCAGAGGAACGACTCCTCCTCTGCCTCTCACTGTCACACATACATTCTCTCTCTGACTACAAATGGCTTCAGAGTGCACTAAAGAAAAGCACTCGGCGTACCTCAGAGCTCTTATTATGATCAAAAGCCTTCATGCCTCTCAAATTTTCAACCAACCAGTACATGGTATCTCAGGGTGTATTCGCAAAACCACACTAGCATGCAATGCTGGGGAGTAGTTAACTGAAAGTCTTAATGCTATACACTACATTTGATTAGTAATGTAACAGTTCAGCTGTTTTCCAAAAAGTAGTATTATGCAGTGACAAAACGCCACATTTTTTGTGTGTGACTTGTGGAAATAATAATAATAAATAATGAAAAAATCCTCCCTTTCACGTTTAATGTAAATCACGGGGCAGTTGAATGCTTCAATCTGATGGCTGACAAATGTTCTAAGGTGTGCAATTATTTTCAAGGAACCGCATGGAGAACAAAGTTTCAGGCAGCTCTTTGACCACATTACAGTTCACTTCCCCAAATGGTTTCTATTATTTCAAAGGTCTTACGACAGCAAAATAACCAAAGCCTACAATGACACTGGCCAAACAAATAAATATAATAATCAATATTATATTATGTTACAGTATTAGCTGCATTAGTCTGCTATCAGCGGCTCAAGCCTCCGTTATAGGTCTAAAATGACGTTTTGGAATTAACAACGGAGACATTGGATGAGATGCGGAAGAAATAATCCTAATCAAAATAGCGTTTCAAGTACAAAAACTGGACAAATACTTTAAAATGTATCAAGATGTTTTAAGGTGTGGCAACTGTAGTATAAGTGGAATAGTTGTCGACAGCCCCTTGAATTATTCGAAAAATAAACATTATTTTTCTATAAATTTAATGGCATGACATCAATTACTCCTTTCTTAAGCACAAAAGATATTTTGAAGAATGTGGGTATCTAAAGAGTTTCTAATCCCCATTGAACCAGCAATTGTTTGAGTACCAACATTCTTCAAAATTCATACTACCTGTACATCGAGGGTGAGAAATTAAGTCAGAATTTTCTTTTTAACTTCCTCTTGAAATGTTTACAGCCTCTGCAATTATTTATTTGAGTTCTGAGTCACTTTAAATCACATCGTTTTTTTTTTTACTTTCTACTAAATTGTAAGGGTGTTTTTTTATTGGTTGTTTTTAGTATATATTAAACTGTTCCAGTTTGATGTTGTGACACTAATTAGGAGCTGTTCATGCATGCATGCATTCATTCAAAAATCCTAATTGCTTTTGTCCCAGAAAAAAATACTGTGGTTTGAAAAAATAAACTAGGCCTATATGATTTGGAAGCTATATAAAAATTGTGGGGCAAAAGATATTAATACTTTTATTCTGCAAGGACACATTATACTGACAGTAAATGCATTTATAATTTTGTAATTTTTTATTAAATAGATCCCGGACATAAATGTTTAATGATTTCCAATCAGCACTGTTTTCAACGTCATTTAATTAATTTCTGTTACTTCAGCATTTAAGAACAATTTCTAAAGGATCATGTGACAATGAAGACTGTAATCTTTAACTAATGATGCTGAAAATTCAGCTTTGCATCCCAGGAGTAAATTACATCTTAAAATATATTCAAATAGACAGCAGTTTCTTATACCTATAGTTAAGTAATCAGTTTTATTATTACATTTAATATAAACAAATACAATTTCTGACCCCAAACTTGGCCAATGGGTTTTGATTTTTGTCTTTCTCCGATCTGAACTGTCTCGTCTTAAAGTGTGCATGCATGAAGTAAGTCCGTTACAAACATAGCATCTGTCTGTGTGAGTTAATGCAGAGCTGTTCCTCCAGCGAGCGTGTGCTCCATAGAAGGACGAGTGTTAATATGGGATTATGAATCCATGTTCTTACCTCACTTATTTAAAACAGTCTGACAGCTTGTGCACTCATGTTCTGCTACGGCTGAGCGCTGCCATCACTGAATATACAGCTCCGGTCTGACGTATGCAAATGCATCTGTGTGTGCGTGTGTATTAAGGTATTTTCGGGCTAATTTGTAGATTTAAATATCCATGCTGTCAGATGTACAGCGGTACAGAGTTAGTGTTTGTGTGTTGATGAGGGAAAATGCACATGATAATGAGGGATGATCAATGCATAGATCGCTTAATCCAGACAGGTCCAGCAATGCATGCATTTCTATTTACACATGTGTGTTTCTGCAAGAAAATATGGGTAATGCAAACTTAATGAGAATAAAGAAATCATAAAAGCACTATAAGAGTTGCAAGAGTTTTTTGCACCTTTATTCTGTATTTGTATTGTTTTTATTAATGTTAATTTTTAAAATTTTGATTTGCTTACATAAAAACGATATCAATTAATAAAAAATGAGTTCTGACATTTTAACTGGCAAAATATTGGCACAAAGTAAACACTGGATTTCATGGTTCCACACTTTTAAAATTAAAGGTGCTTCACAATGCTACAGAAGAACCTTTTTGTCTAAACAGTTCCATAAAGAACCTTTTACTTCTGAAGAACCTTTCTGTTGCTCAAAAGGTTCTTTGTGGTAAAAGAAGGTTCTTCAGATGATAAAAAGGTAATAAAGAGATGGTTCTTTAAAACTCTTTTGACTGAATGGTTCCACAAAGAAGGGTTCTTCCATGGCATCTATGTGAAGAACCTTTTAAAGCACCTTTATTTTTAGGATTGAAGTTGGTCTACAAGATCAAAACCAGGATCACAGACTATCATGTTGTGGTATTTTGGCTAAGCTACCAGTTTTCACAACATTTATTATTATTAGTAGTATAATCAAAAATTACTTATACATGCATTCCTATTATTATCTTTGTTTTATTTAATTTTTAAATATTTCAACATTTACTAAAATATTAAACTAGTGCTGGGTAATGATAAAAAAATGTAATCGCAAATAATCACATGGATTCTTTTGTGATTAATCACATTATTCACAAAATTTAAAAAATTAATAATTCAAATGTAGTGTACTGTGCACTTTTTATGTACTGCTGTATGAACAAAAGTGCAATAACATTGTAAACAAATATGTTTTTTTCCATCAGTTTTCCTTTTACATAGTATTATTTAAAATATGTATTGTAAATCCGAACTTAAACTTTAATGTAATCAAACTAAATAGAAAGCTATTTGCCAATGCCAGGACTTTAAAACATGAATTAATAATACCATAGCACTCACATTTCAGTATGCAAAATTGTTGCAGAAAATAATAACTGTATTTCCTGGATTACTGTATTTGAAGTGCTCCACCCGTTTTGGATGTTATCACTCGATTGAATGGGCGCGTTATCAGTTGGAATCAGCCCATTCATATGGGTCAGAAGGTGCCTGCCGCACCTACTAGTAGGCTTAGAAGGCTGTTATCATCCAAAAGACTACAGCTCCTGCTACTGGGCATGCGCACATTAATCAAACGTTTTTTTTTTTAACACTGTATAACAATAATACTGTTTTTGTATCATAGTAAAGGGTAGGTTTAGGGTTGGGGTAGGTGTCGACGTTAAATAAACTCAATCTAATCGGTTAATTTCATTTTTAGTTTTACCAGTAAGTGCAACAGGCTCCTTCTGACCCATATGAATGGGCTGATAACGCCCATTCAATCGAGCGATAACATCTGAAACCGCTCAGTTTACAGATTCAATATCAAACCATTGAAATATATTTAGCAATTATTTAATTTAGCAAGAATTGAGACTGAAGAAAACCAGCCATCAGTACAATGCATAAAATTAAAACATTTATGTACAATAGAAATCAAATATATTTGTTAATAAATAACAATGCATTTTTTTCCATGTTTGAATGCTCAGGTATCCCTACCATGAAGCAGAGGGATCTATAAGTGGTCACTGGGCAATTTTTGACCAGAATAATTTGCAGACATTCAAGACAAGTCTCTAGTTTGTGCGCTCCACAGGGGCAACTGTGTGTCTGTATTGTTGTATATTTGTGCCGTGGATGTGGGAGTGTGTTTGACGTCTTGTAGTCTAAAAAGCAGTGTGAAAGTCTATGGGTTGGGAGAGAGAGTCAAAAAATTGAAAAAGAAAGGAAAAAGACAGAAAGTTGTCACTGTTTAAAGACTAAAAGCAGGGGGAAGAGATTTTAGACACAGGAGGAAAGAACCTAAGAGCTCCTTTAATCACAAGCTCCCTCAACCCACTTCAGTTTCCCAGCATGCCGTGTGTTAGTGTGATCACAGGATGGGAAACCACTGCAAAGCCTTCTTCTGACCACACACACACTCCTTCTGTACTAAAGTACTACTCCAAAAAGCTGTGAGAACAAGACAAAGATAAGACGGAGAAAGCAACCCGACTGAAGGATGAATAATCCCTTCAGCTCCCTCTAGCTGGCCGTCAGCTCACTTCTCTCTCTCACCCTGACCCAGCTTAGAAATAATAACTTAATTCCTGTTAAACTCTCCTCTCCTCCCTCACACACACTCACAGACGCAGACAAAGGCAGAATATTAGCTGTTGAAAACGTGCAGGCTTCCATAAGACCTGAAGATGGATGGATAAACACGACAGAGAGGTGTTAGATGAGGGTTAAACAGATGGACAAACAGAAAGACGGAGAGAGGGAGAGAGTGTGAAACAGATGGACAAAGATGGTGAGAGGCAAACAGCTGAGAGGGCAAGATGAGGAAAACACAGATGGACATGTAGACTGCCATTGTGTGTGTGTATTAGTGTAGGTGAAGGGGAAATCCAGACAACGGTTATGTCACAATACTAGCATACTGTTCATACTACATGTGCAGTGTGCAGATAAACAGATATTGCCCAGTTAACTAGCTTCAATGTACAATAGTTGAATGTTTTTTTTTTTTCTGAGTTCACATGTGGTATCTTTTGTGCGCTCAAGTACGTTATTTCAAATGTAGAAATGGTGTGACGCACTCATTTTTTCCGGGCACATCCGTGTCGCATCGAGATAAAAACATTTTACATTTTCAAAATGCCGCAAGCGCACCGCTGGTCATGTGACAAAAATCAACCAATCAGCTTCATCCTTTGCTGAAACAACATTGACAGCTCAGCCAAAATAAAGCAATAGTTGGTCAAAGCTGTACAGGGATAGCCAATTTAAAGTAAATTTAGTAGCAGAGCTACTGCAGGCGAGTTTTAATGATCGACATCCATTTATTCTTTTCTGAAACTACAGAGTCTTTGCAGAAAGTGCAGACCTTTCAGGCATGTATGTATGTAGGCAATCCCTGTGCACTTTTTGTGCAGCACAGTTTTTATGTGCCTTACCCTACAGTTTCAAAGAGAAATGTCCACTGAGTGGCTCTAAAACACAGGTTCAATATGTGAACCCGATCACACTTTTTATTACATTGATAGGTATGTATTGTGGGGGTTCAAATTCAAATATACGGGGACTGTTGCTTATTACACCAAATCCAACCCTAAACCTACCCGATAGTGTTAACAAATGCAAAACTGATTAAAAAAAAGGCATTTGATGTAACCGTGTCATTTCAACTTCCTTTTATGCAGATTTGAACTGTTTTGTCAAACCGTAGTTACACAGGATTTGAACCGGAGCTCCTCGTCTCTTTAAATTACATCTCTGTACTCTGTGAGGTACTGAATAAACCTACACTGAAAACACATGGATATGAAGACCAAAATAAGAAGAAAATGTCCGTGCATGCAAAACCAGTCACGTCACACACATTTGAGCATCCGCATATTCATTTATCATTTATCATTCATTGATCACTTTTTTGCCTTTAGACTATCTGTGATGTTGCTGTCATAATGCTTCGCTATTGTTTGTGTTGATGGGCTGGTGTTCTGACACTGCAAGCTTCATGCTTTGTGTTGCATTTATTCTGCCTATTGTTCAGGTAAAATACAATGAGCTTACATTAGAAGTCTCTCATTATTAATTGTGAACACACAATAATTTTTGTTTTACCATTCGGTCACAACTTCCAAAGAACAGGGGTGGTTTTAAATGTGTGGTTGTATTTGATTTGTTTGCTTATTTATTTAAAAGCTTTTGCTCTTAAAGTTTGCAAATTCATCTAATCTAATGAAGAGAACAATTTAAAATGTATCAGTTTGCACAAGTTATTCAAACGCACTCATTTAATAAATGATGGAGTGATTCTTTTGTCTTTTTGTAGTCTTCTTGTACGGTGTATGTACATAAATAACCATATTCAAAATAATATCAACCCTGTTTTTAATGTCTTTATGAATCATTATTTATTCAGAATGCCAAGAGTTAAAATGATTTTCAGGATTTTAAATGAAAAATAACTACTTTTTTATTTTTTTATTTGCAGTGATGACAGGCTGTGTTATTTTTCCATATTAAGATTAAAAATAGGCTGCAGGATGCAGTGAACACGGTGCGGCTTGAATCCTACTGTGTTCTTCATAGCCGAATCATGTTTGGTTTTACAGGTTTATTTGGCACATTCGTGTTCATGTTCCTCACAGTTCCCCTGTGACCTTATTGGTCGGCTAAGCTAATGAATTTTCTGCCCGGCCAATCATCAGCCCCCTATCAGTCCAAAAACACCTGGTGTTCCTCATATCAGACACACTGGATATCTGGATACAGAGGTCTTTTTTAGCCCCTGGTGAAAGGTGCCCTTTCACAATGATCCTGGATTAGTCTGCCTGCCCAGAGCTCAACCAGAGCAATTATGACTTTGTCGGAAAGTATTAAAAGGCAAATGCCTTTTTATTAGCAATGGCTTCAAAATCGAGGATGCTGCTCATTTATTATGGACAGTTTTTCCCCATATAATTTTTTTATATTCTGATATTAAATTTGTGTGGTTTGGCCTTAGAGGATCTCAGTTACTGAAAACAACAAACACATCTCATTACCTCATGGAGTTATTTATTCACATGAAACCAGTTGGTCTCGTAAGTCATTATCTTCACGGGATGTTTTTTAGAAAAGAATATTAGCCAAGAGAGAAAATAGCATTAGATTTTGGTAACACCTTCTGTGGCTCCTGTGCATGAAATGCAATATAAATTTAGAGGATATTGTTGTTCATATCTCAAAGTCTACTCTAGATTTACCTGCCATCTTTCAGGTATGCAGCAAATGTTTATGAATAAAAAATAAATATGTGTATGGGGGCTTAAGAAATTAGTTTAAATGTTTAGTCTCTATTACAAGGCTGTGTTTATGTGATCAAAAATACAATACAAAATGGTAATATTGTGAAATAATACATAATAAATAACTGTTTTCTTAATATATTTTAAAAAGTGATTTAAAAAGTAAAACCAATGCATCCATTCTGAATAATAATAATAATAATTATTATTATTTTATTAAATCATACTAATCATGATTGTTTAATGGTAGGCTCTATGTACCAACAATCAGAAGCCTAATATATTTAAACTGAGAAAAAATATAATATTAATTTTAATATTCATTTAATTTAACACAGTTTGCATGTTCCATCACCCTACTTTATAAAATGAAATAACAATTATAGATAATAAAATAAATGATATTATAAATATTAATATTACTGAATCACTTGAGTCTTTATATGGTCCTTATACTTTAAGTAGTTGGGAATAATATGAAAATATTGTGAAAATAGTTGCAATACAATATATATCATGTAGAATTATGAGGGCATTTTATACTGTACATACAGTACAGGCTTCCTAAAACTGGAATTTGTTGGTGACTTACTGACAAATTCTGATATTCTTCATTCCTCCAGCTTCATTCGAGTGTGGACAGAGGTGATGGACGAACCAAATACATATTAAAAGGAGAGGGGGCTGGTTCAGTGTTCGTTATTGACAGCAAAACGGGGAACATCCACGTCACCAAACCCCTAGACCGTGAGGAAAAAGACCAGTACCGTCTTATCGCCACGGCAACAGACCGACAGACCGGCCGAGCCCTGGAGCCTTCATCCCAGTTCATCATCCGTGTGCAAGACATCAACGACAACCCGCCTGTGTTCCAGGGCGGCCCGTACAGCGCCACCGTCCCTGAAATGGCCAACATCGGTACTGCGCTCGGCTGCACACACGCAAATGCCCTCTGACTGCTGTCAACTGTGTTTGGGAAAGGGTCACATGCTCATTGAACCTTGAGTTTGTCAAAAAAATCTCTTATTTCGTCTCTCTCTCTTTCCCTAGGCACATCAGTTATTCAAGTGACAGCCACAGATGCTGATGACCCAACGTATGGGAATAGTGCCAAACTTGTGTATTCAGTGATTCAAGGCCAGCAGTACTTCACTGTGGACCCGCAGTTAGGTGTGCGTTCGCTTTTTTTCTCTATGATCAGTAATGAAATATTTTTTACATTTTTTAAGGGTGATGAAATGCAGAATTTTATATTATATCTCTCAAGGTTAGTTTATAAGGGGCAATTTTACCAACAGCTTGCATCAACTCTTTTGGTATCAAATGTATGGTACTGTATATAATATAGGCAGCTAGTAGCTGAAATAGGTACTTTTTGTTGTTTCTCCTGCTCCTTCTCCTTAGACTCGACTCTCATAGTTTGCCAGATTGAGGATATGCAATAGGAACGAGTGCATTTGACAATGAAAGGTGACAAGCCTTAGGCTGATGATACACAGGGCAACTGTTTTTTAAGCAATGTTTTTTGGGCACTTTCCAATTGAGAATGGTTAAAAAATTTCTGTCTGGATAATTTAGATCAGTCGTTGGCCCGGTGTTTTGCCCATTGATGGCAACATTGCTCAAAAAGTTACCCTGTGAGAGGGAGCAGGAGTGGGAGAGTTTTCAGGAGTGATGATATTACTACGCAGAGGTTGAAGTGCTGGAAAGTGCCATATAGTTATCATCTAGTTCACAAGCACTGTGCTATATATATTTAAGCCTGAGGCAAAAGAAACTGAACAATGCAATGCAGCCACTGTGATTGCAGTAGTCTGTCTCAGCATGGTAATTGCTTTTGCTTGTTTAATTTTGGTATTTTGGTTTAAAAGTACTATTATGAGTTGTCGTTTTACAAAAGACGCTGCCTGTGCGTGAGTATGTACTGATTGTATTAGCAACACTCAAACAATGATACACTTGGTGTTTTTATAGTTTTAAATTCTGGTTTGACGTTTATTACAAATTCTCTGTAAAATTAAAAAAATAAATGTACTTATCTGCATTGTCACTGAGGACTAAACAGCCTATTGTGAAATGTGAAGAACAAGCTAAATATTTCTATATGTATTTTTAGTTGCTATCATTTAAAAATAAACCTTCAAATGTGTGAATCTTTAGGAAAACTATGCAGAGTTTTTGGAGATTTTAAATCTGGACATTTCATAAGAGAAGGAAAGAGTAGTATTTCTGAATCTTGCAGCATGGTTGCAGGTAAAGAGTTATTTCTTCAAGACGTTTGTTGGGCTGGGGTCCAGCAGAATCATCAGACACATGCACTCAGCTCATAACGTATCTGTCATAGTGCAGGAATGAGGCTGAGTAATGTTTGGAAAAGGAATTCACAACAGGTCAGTTTTGTAGCTGTGGAACGGCATTGAAGCGGTCAAGTGAATTTATGAGAGCCCTGTGGAATATGAAAGGACTCGGACAATAGGAAGTGATGTAATTCTGAAAAGTCTTCTTGATTTTAAATGCTCAAAAATGATCATGAAACCTAAAAGCATACTGTTGTCACTCTAAAACAAATTACAGTAATAATTTTCATATTGCATTCTGCAAAAGGTTTATTTATTTTTGTTGTTGAATATTTTCTTGCACTGATCTATTGACTATATTCTATAGTTTTTTGAATTACTAGTTACTATTCGATAGAATTATTTATATTCTATTCATGAAATTATTATATAAACATTGTCTTTTGCACTCTGTATGATTTTCTACATTCTGTAAGTGGAAGTTGATAATTGAGTTCTACAGTATTTTATTAATGTATTTATTCCATTTTCAAGATCATGAATTTTGGTTAGATTCTGTAATATTCTTTAGCACAAAAAAATAATCAATTTTAATTATTTTTACATATTAAATATAGTTTTTTTCCATTAAAATGTTCTTTTCTTTACAAAATTATAGAATGCATTAATTTGATCGAAAGAGTAAAGAAACATATTTAAAAATATGTTTTATTTCAAATAAATGTATTTTGAACGTTCTATTCGTATATAAATAATACTGAAAATTCAGTTTAGCAGTTGAATGAGTTAAATTACTTTTCAGTTTTTACTAATTATGTACTGTATATGTATAATATTTCACAATATTACTATTCTTTTCTTTTTTGGATGAAATGAATGCAGCCTTGTTGAAACAAAAACATTTAAAAAATCTTTAACAAAACTTACCAAACCACCTTCATCCTTACCCCCACAGATGCTTTTGCTGTAAAATGATGACACAGGCAAAATAGTTTTGATTGGTTTGTTTTTTTCAGCACATTCTGACTTGCTTTCAAAACTAATATGTCATTTTTGCAAATTCATCTATGTTCCTGAGCTAGATAAAATTATCTTGGTCACAAATCAGCAGGATCAGCAACGACGGTGTACAATTCATCACAGAAAACCAAAGATTGAAATTTGCAAGGCATATGAACAATAAATGGATGTACAATAAATGTACAAAATTCACTGGAATGTAAGAACAAGTGACAGTTCCATCTGCTGTAATATCTGTCTGACCCATCAGAAGCAGTCACGTCTGTATCCTGCTAAAGTTTCTGTGAATGAAACTCAGGACAGGACAGCAGTCTGAGGTGGAGGATGTTCAATGTGATTCCTTTTAATTCGCTCCAGTTTTACCTAATTACCTCACTGGCATGAAAGTTGCTCAGTATTGCCAAAGCAAAGTGATGTTTGCTCTGTGTGATCTGTTCCTGTCTCTGTCTCTCTCGGCAGGTATCGTGCGCACAGCGGTCCCTGATATGGACAGAGAAGCACAGTCGCAGTACCAGGTGGTGCTCCAGGCAAGAGACATGGGTGGCCATCAAGGGGGTCTGACAGGGACCACCACTCTCACTGTGCACCTCAGTGACGTCAATGACAACCCGCCCCGTTTCACTCAAAGTGAGTCAGACATCCAGTCCTGCTCCAGAACACATCAAAAATCCAGTTTAGTCTAGTCTGTCTACTCAAGTCTACCTCACATTGTGTTGTCATTTATTCTTGTTAACTGCTGTACTGGATTACACTGCTTATTTTTCTTCTGATCTCTTCTAGTCTAGTTACTAAGCTTTGTTCTGTTCGAGCTAATTAGTCTGTAGTCTGGTCTGGTCTGGTCTAGTCTAGTCCAGGTTACTCTGTTAATTTCTAGTCTAGTCTAGCTACTTCTGCGAAGGATAATCGACTTTTCTATTATATTCTGTTCTATAATATTCTTTTGTAATCTGTTGTAGTCTATTTTACTAAGTTTTGTCTTATTCTAGTTATCTAATCTGGGCAGATTTAGTCTAGTCCAGTTCAGTGTACTCCATTATGTTCTAGTTTATCTCTAATCTACTAAATTGTGCCATTTTATGTTCTGTGAAGTGTCATATCTAGTGTACTATTATATTCTCATCTGCTTTACTTTTATTACTTTGTTTATTTTTACTGGAATTTGTTCTAGTCTAGTCTACCAAGCTTTGTTTTATTCTAGTTGTCTAATCTGGGCGGGTTTAGTCTTCAGTTTACTTCAATGTACTTTAGTTTAGTGTACTCTATTATGTTCTCTCAACTTTATGACTTTGTTTATTTTTACTGGAATTTGTTCTAGTCTAGTCTAGTCTACCAAGCTTTGTTTTATTCTAGTTGTCTAAGTTCAGTCTAGTTCAGTTTAGTGTACTATGTTATATTCCAGTCTAGTTTATCTCTAATATAATTAGTTTTTTTTATTCTATTGTATTCTATTCTATGAAGGATCATATCTAATCTAGTCTATAGAATATGAATGAGTTTACTTCACTCAACTATTCTATTCTATTCCATTCTATGAAGAATAATATCTAATTCAATAGAGTCTATTCCACTCCACTATTCCATTCTATCCTATCCTATCCTATCCTAGTGTTAACTGTTCTGCTCCCATCTGTTTTGTCTGTTTTAGTATAGTCTATGTATTCAGTTCATTTAATTAGACCTAGTTTGGCGTGTTCTGTTTTACTATACTGCACTGTTTTACTCTTGATTTTTGTTCTGGCATTTTTTTTCTTTTGTAATGATCTAATCTGGTCTGGTCTGATCTAATCAAATCTAATCTAATCTAATGTAATCTAGTCTAGTCTAGTCTAGTCTAGTCTAGTCCATCTGTTCCACTATAGTCTAGTCAACTTAACTTTCTTTTGTTCTATTTTCGTACACCACACTTTTTGTTCTCTAGTGTACATAACTTTTTTCTTTTCTAATCATTTAACCTGTTTTAGATCAAATCTGCTTAAATAAAACTTAAACTTAAATATTAGATGAACAAAAACAACTGTTGCTAAAATATACTGCAAATATTTCAAACAAAAAAGAAACAGAAAATGACAAAAGCACATAACAAATTTTAACAACGTAAAATTAATATGAAAACTACAAATATAAAAGCACATTCAAAACATTAATAATAATTATAATAGTATGTAAATGATTTAAACACTTTTCCATTCTGGCCTACTCTATTATGATCTGGTCTACTCATATTCTGGTCTTGTGTTCTCCTTACTGTTTTAGTCTTAGTCTAGTCTCATTTTTTTTCCCATACGCTCTCTTTCATGGAGCATATAAACTCTGAATTCAATAGCTATTTTGTTGTGAAGATCAAAGAGTCTCAGTGTGGGCTCTTTATATCCCCGTCAGCATACACGCTGTCCATTAGTTGCTCTAATGACATGCAGTGCACTGTTTGCTAACATCACAAGTGCTGTTTCCACGTTCCCGCTCAGACAAACCAGCAGGAAGAGAAGAGATGTGGGCGTTCAGGTTTGTGTGTGACATGATGTAACCTTTTGAAATGGATTCATGCTTTATTTCTCTTCAACGTTAAATCAGTCTTTCCAATTTTCCTGACTGCACTTCTGTCCACTTGTTAGCCGCAGCGAGCTTATTACATCCGTACTATTCATGCTGCGGATGCCATCTTATTGCAGTAATTGATTGACAGCTCAGAGACGTGAGTGGTGGTTTGGAGACTGTGGGCGTGATGTCAGAAGATGACACATAAGGGACTGACTTGCGTCTTCTGTATTATATTCAGTGTGATTGGGATGCGATCTTATCAGTCGTACACTAGAGTCATGACGTACACAATTACTTAGCTGCATAAATTCAATCACCAGTTTGAACCATTTGAAATGGAATATTTCCCTAGAAATGTGTAATAATGTTTGCTGAATATTAAGGAATATCATATTTGTTGTGCTTCAATTATAGATTCACTTGTGTTCATTGATTATCTGAATCAGTCTCTTTAATCACAAGCATTTAAACCACCTGTTGTTTGTTTCTCTTACAAAGAACAGCATAAAACAGATAAAAGCTGTTTTATTCTAGTCTACCATTGTTGCCAAGTCCACAGTTTTCCCCACCCAAAAATGTGTATTTTACCCCATCGGTATTTACTGCCCCTGAAAAGAGACTTGGCTAGTTTTGAGTAGCAACTGGATGGGTTTTGCTTTAAGAACCTGGCAACCCTGTAGTCTACTGAATTTAGTTTGATTCCAGTCATCTAAGCTGGTCTGGTCTAGTTTAACCCCGTCCAGTACAGCTTTGTTGTAGTTAGTTAAAAACTAAAACTATTATTTAAAAGCATGAATTAACACTGAAACAAAGTATGAATATAAAGCGGAAATAAAATAAAGGAAAATATAAATAGAGGATTAAATATTTACATGAATATGATCAATTTTATTGAAATTGTTGAGAAATTACTGAAATAGAAATAAGCTGATCTAGGCTAGTCCAGTGTATCACTCAAAAAACATATATATAGATAGATAGAAACAAGACAAGATATATATCTATATCTATGTTCTACACATTCTTGTTTTATTAATATTGCATGTTTCCTCCTTAAACATCAGTAACTACTTGTGATAGTCATGTTTGAGTCCCTCAAAAAAGCTGGACATCAGCATCATTAAGACAGTGTGCAGAGGAACTCAAATGTGCAGAGCATGCTGGGAAATCAACAGAGACGTTTTGATGCTCAGAGAGGCAACATACAAGATTATAAGTGAATCCATGTGATTTTTTAAAAAATGTAATATTGGTATTAATAATGGTAGATTGGATTAATTCATGAAACATATTGAGATTTGTTCAGTCATATTTTTCTCTGACTGCTGATACCTCAACCCTCATATTAGCCCCTTAGGTTTGTGATTGACAGTGAAAACAGTGAAAAAATTTGCCTCGTCTAAGCAGCTCATTTAAACTCAAAGTCATTAAATGACAGTTTAATTCCCTGACCCCTGGTCACCCAGGTTTTTTTTTCTTTTACAACAAAACTTTATTTTGTAATAAGTAATAAAGTTTTAATGTGGCAAATATCAAGTGAAAATCATAAAGTAATAACTTCATTAAAACCCATTCCTGCTCAACCAATATCAAATATTAAAACAGGGCATGACACACTTGGTCGTGCTTCAAAATTACCCTAAAAGCAGTTTAAAATTAAAAATGTGATAATGGAAAAAAGAGCCAGAGCATTGAATTAAAATATTTTTCTTAATTATAGTTAAAAGTAGCAGCATGGGTCACTCCAACTTTATTTAATTATTTATTTATGTATTTTTGTTATTCTGGTTCAGTTCCTGGGGTTCCCTTAGCACTTATAACAGGACACACTTCTATATAATTCTCTTAGTTTGTATTCTGATCCTCTAAAGGATCAGTCAGACAGTCAATTGCTTGGAGTACTTTCTTGCTTTTATTTACTTTTGTTTGTATGTGCAGAGCCCTAGTAAAAAAGTAATATATTTAAAATATATTCATTTCATACAAAGTATAGTTCAAATCTATTAACATATTTTCTGACAGATAACTCGAGACCTACTAATAAAAATGTTAATCAAACTTTATTTGGAGTAATACTTTTGCACAATGCACAAGTAATACTCCAAATTCTTATTAATAGGCCTGAATGTCACTTTTAATGAGGATTGTGTAATATTGCCCTTTAAATGCAAAATATTTTAAGTGTACCTAAAGTATACTTGCAATAGTTTCAATTTAGCACAATCAAATATACTAAGTATGTCTTTAATTAGACTTATTAAAGTGCATGAAGTACAAAATTAGTTTTCCACTTTAGCAGACTTGAAGTATACCAGTTTAGTATACTAAAAGTAAAATTTCATGGCATTTTATTAAGTACATAAATAAGAAAATGTATTTGTAGTATTCTAAGCATGAAATAAATGTAATTCAAATACATTTAAGTATGTTTATTTTTCGCTAGGGTAGCCTAATAGAACATTATTTATAATTAAATAAATAACAAGCCTATTAAATTACAATAGGCATTACTGACAAAAAAATGTAATAAAATAAATAAATAAATAATTACTTTCAGTTCAGTGATTCAGAATTATTCAAACCAGTAAACAGTATTTTTCACTGTTTATTAAAAGATGTTTTATGTTTTTGATTTGTGAATCTGATTGGTCACATTATGGAATTTAAAGACTCAAAATGATGATCTGATGATGAATGTTTTGGGAATCCGAATAGTTTGGTTGTGCTGGAAATTATGTTTACCCTTTCACTTTGACGTTACATATGGGAACCCGCCAGAGAGACCAATTGCCTTTGAGCTTCAAACAAAAGGCCAATGAATATTGGCATGCACTTGATTGCGCTCAGGTGCACCTCATCACTACGTGAGTATAAGAGGGCACAAGCACAGTGCACATGCAGCTTTTCGCTTCAGAGCCATCGCTGTTCTGAGCTGGAGACCCCCTCAGCTTTCTGATTGGTGTTTGAGTGGAGCGTCGATTTAAAAGAGTTCCTGCGATCTTCTGCTCTCTCGTCTAGCAACGTTTACTGGGCGGCTGTCAGTGGATCCTGCGGGCTGGTGGCCTTTTTAAAGGCCAGCTGTGCCAGCCTTTTGCAATCCAGTAAGCAAAGACCTCTGACTGCACAGAGTTTGCCGCGTAAGATCTTCCTTGGGCAATCCGGGAGAAAGAGCAAATTTTCTGCGTTTGGTGAAGCATTCTTCGGAATGTCGATCCGACCATGCATTTCTGGGTGCGGAATAGAGCCCGACCGATATATCGGAATGCCGATATTATTGGCCGATATTCAGCAATTTCCGATATATCAGTATCGGCGTTCATTTTGGCCGATATATGAATATTTTAAAATTAAAATAAAAACGGACGAAATGCCCTTTAATCATGTTCTGAGTATTGCATTGCATACTTTCTCCACTAGAGCGCACTCTTCACCCTCCCTAGCAGCCCAACACCCATGTATAATACCATACATCCAGCAATCTGCTAAATCAAACAAAGTCGTGCAGGCCAGTAGCTATGATGGTTCTTATCAGGAATTCAATGTGCTTTATGTTGTAACGGTTGCACATTAATTTACTCCCTAGACTAGAGCACTTCTTATGAACAACTACCTCCCCTAGACACCTTTCTCCATTATGGTAACAGGGCGGCAAATGAACCAAACTAACTTGAACATAAACACACATA
>JAUMHG010000072.1:16464376-16475870 GCA_032359395.1 Enteromius anoplus
TAGGTTGTGGGTTCGAGTCCCAGGTCCGGCAGGGATTGTGAGTGGGGTTAGTGAATAATCAGCGCTCTCTCCACCTTCAATACCACGACTGAGGTGAGACCCTTGAACAAGGCACTGTTCCCCCAACTGCTCACATGTAAGTTGCTTTGGATAAAAGCGTCTGCTAAATGAATAAATGTAAATGTAAATTGTGTAGCATCAGGCCAGGACTGAAAATCCTGCTTTACAGTGATTTTGTTTGTTGATCCTCTTCAGCAATTCAGCGCTCTCCAGGATCTGTCAGTGATCACAGACTGAACAAACAAGTCACTGAGCATCTTAACCTTACATCCTGTGTGTCTCTCAGGATTACTTCCAGGTCCTGCCGATGTGTTAAAGACGTTGTGTCCTGGTGTGGATTGAGTCCTGACTCTCAACAGGACTGATTCACAGCGATGCAAATAGTGTCCCTGAGTCTCTCAAACAAGCCTTCCGCCCGCTGACCCGTGATCCGTGACTGCTTTCATTCTCTGCACAGCTCTCTCAGAGCGCTAAAAACCTCTCCACAGCGTGTTTGAAGAAGATATATGAAAGTGTGGTTTGGTGTCATGGGCATAGGGAGCATCTGTGTGTATAAAATATTTGATGATTTCTATGAAGATAAGACGGTTGTGGTATGTGCTGTGTGTGTGAGATATCAAAGTTTGAGAGGTGAGAGTGAGTGACTGTGGATTTGATAAGGCTTATGGGTTTCTGTCAGTCCATATCTGTCGGCTTTAATAAATGTGTGTGTGAGTTCGTAAACAAAGCCTGAAGCTGTTCGCGCCGGTTGAGTCACCTCTGAGCAAGAGTGGTCCGGTGAGTCGGTGAGAGCCTGGGACTCGTAACTCAGCATGGCCCTCCAAGTTAGACAAGTCAGCTTATTTTGGCAATGTAAATCATCATCCAGAACTGCTCAGACCCAAACGAGCTTCTGGAAAAAAAAAACAAATGTAAAAAAAACCTGTAACAAGAAAATTCCAGTCGAGTGCATAGAAACCACACGCTAATAAAAAGGCACAGATGCCAACAAACTGTTTTCCTGTCTTGTTTGTGAGTGATTCCCGGGTTTTTGAATGCTGAAGTTTACTGAAAAGATTAGAATACTTGTGTTTGTTGGAATTGCCGGGTTGGTTCCGGAGCACCGCTCGCTTGCTTGTTTTCCACCTCGTTAGTCAGAAACAAGGAAACACGCAGCATTGTTTGCTCCAACAAATATATAGAAAAGACTTTTTCTCCTCCTGTGGCTTTTAGCGTGTGTTTGTTAGCTTTTAGATTTGTGCACGCTCTTAAAAATAAGGGCTTAAAGAGGGGTTTTCACAGCGAGTCATTTTGGGTTTCCCCCAAAAAACATTTCAGTGAGCAGTTTTTAAAAGGAATAGTTCACATAAAATGTACTTTTTACTCACCTTTAGGCCATTCAAGATGTAGATGTGTTTGTTTCTTCATTGGAACAGAGGTGAAGAAATTTAGCTTTGCATCACTTGATCACCAATGGATACTCTGCAATGAATGAGTGCCATCAGAATCAGAGCACGAACAGCTAATAAAGCCAAATCAATACTTCCACAGGTAATCCACACCACTCCAGAAAATCAATTAACATCTTGTGAAGTGAAAAACTGTGTATTTATAAAAAGCAAATCCATCATTAATATGTCTTTAAAAGATGTATTTAACTTTAAAAACAGTTGCTTCTGGTCAAAATGCATAATTCATAATCATGCTTCCTCCTCTCAGATCAAAATCCGACGACTGTTTTTTTACTTATAAACAGTGCTTGATCAGTGCATATATCTCCTGATTCAGACAAAGCAACTTTTCCACTGGAGAAAGCCATATTATGGATATATATATAACATTTTTTTAGCCAAAAGTAATGGACTGAAGTTAAAAAAATCTTGATGGATTGTTTCTAACAAACACACAGCTTTTCGCTTTGATTGACTAGTCGTGGATTACTTTTAGATTAATGTGATGTTATTATCAGCTGTTTAGACTCTGACTTTAGATTCTGACGGCACTCATTCACTGCAGTGGATCAGCAAGTAATAAAACGCTACATTTTTAACAGATGCATGTTTAAAAGGTTCTTTTTATTTCTTTCCTGGGAAAATGGACATGAAATACTATCACTGACTAGCAAGTAGCTTTTATCTTCAACCTTGACATATGTGGGTGTTTCTACAACTTGAAACACTTTATGTTGAATGTTATGAAAATTAACTGATTTCAACTTTTTGTTGTTGTTGTAAATTTTGACATGAAGGTTATGTTCATGGAAACTTTAGACTAAACATTCATCACTTAAGTATTGCTGTTTTTCAAATGCCTTTATGTGTAGTTTTAATTGTTTCTACCCTCGTCTAGATTAGATTTAATCATCTATACAAGGAGGATCATGTGACACCTTAGACTGGAGTAATGATACTGATAATTCGGTGCCCTACCAAGTACACTCTAACAGTAAAAGAGTGTATAAAATTGCTGCAGGGACCCATAGCTAATGATTAGTGATATTTATTCCAAACACAACGATGACTGTTTAATGGCGATCGCTACGAAGATTGACTCTCAAAGGCCCTCAGAGGAAGGACTAGAGTATTGTAGTGCGTATCATAATTATGAAGTAGATTATGGTGCTGATGAATCTGCCGACTATTATCACCGTGCCAGGGATAACGATTATCTGTGTTGCGTGTCTTTCAAAGGGCTTCGGCCTGTCTGTAGAGTGCCATGGCTTCCATCAGCCCTCCCTACAGATCCTCTCCTCAAAATCCACGCGATTAATATTTCATTTAAAGTTCAGAGCTTTCTGCATCAGTACGCAGCAAAATCACAGCTGAAAAATATAGCTCGGAGACTCACAATACATCTTCCACCCTCTCCCTCCCTTCCTCCTACATGAATACACACTCACACTCTGCCTTTCTGTCTTTTGCTCTCTCTGCCTTTTTTCCCTTTCGTTTCCCGGCTCTCCTGCTGCCGTTTCCTCTTTTGTTCTTTCTATCTCTCTCCTAATCTCTCCTCATCCCTTTCTCCTCCTCTGAATAATACACAGTGTTAATACACTGTGCAAAGAAGCCATATTGTATTCCCACAGTGTGTTTCTGTGATCATCTTCTCTTGGCTGCACTCAGCTTTAATGAATGTTAGGAGTTATTAGCTGGCACAAACTGCCTCTGGTGAATCACACTGTCTCAGCCTTTGTTGTTTGCGTGATTCATTTTCTGTTCTGGAGCAAATTTGGCTCTTAAAAGAAGCAAGGAATCATCAGTGTCCTGCTTTATATTTCTATCACACTCTCTATTTGGATCTCTCTTATTCTGTCTCTCTGACATCCTCTGCCCAAAAACATGTGCAAGACCAAGATTTTGCAGAATTATTCATTAGTGTTTCGCAGCAAATATTTTACTGATGCTCCTATCTGTCCATCAGTCTACCAAATAATAATTTGTGTTTTTTGCAACAAATAATGCATGATATAATGAGTCAGAATTGTGAGTTATAAAGTCAGAATTGCGAGATAAAAAAAATCTGAATTTTGAGATATAAAGTCAGAATTACAATTTGGAAGATATAAAGCGAAAATTGTTAGATATAAAGTCAGAATTGCGATTTGGAAGATACAAAGAGAATTGTGAGATATAAAGTCAGAATTACAATTTGGAAGATATAAAGCGAGAATTGTTAGATATAAAGTCAGAATTGCGATTTGGAAGATATAAAGAGAATTGTGAGATATAAAGTCAGAATTACGAGATATAAAGTCATGGTTGCATGATATAAAAAGTCAGAATCGTGAGTTATAAAGCAATTTATATAGTTTTACTTTGAATTTGGACTGAAATACGGTCAGTGCATAGTTCGGCACAGTTTTGACATCAGTGAAAGACACCTGAAAAGGATATTCAGTGAAAAATTATTAGGTGTGTTCGACTTAAATGTGTTCGCATATGAAAGCATCAGCTGTCAAACGCATCAGATATGACTGTAACGCCACTTCAATCAAACACACCTGTTGTTCTCTCGCATATTCGCGCTTTTGTTGGCATCAAGATGTGTTCGTCTTGAAGCGCCGCTGCAGCCACTGGTCGGTGTATAACATCAAAGTACCGCGAGCGCTTGACAGCACCCCTTCTGGTGATGTGAAGTGCTCCATTATGCAGCTGTCTCATCCTCTGGAAGCGTAAAGTAAACAGAAAGTGTTTATCTGAGCTCAACTGGTTATGCCAGAGAATGCAAAAGTTTTGCGAGAGAATGCAAAAGTTAAAAAAAAAATTTTGGCAGGGTTTGGACAAATATTTAGGAAGGATGCTTGGGTTCGGGTTGGGCTCGTTCACATCAGTGCGAATGTGCGCCTGTGTTATAAACGGTGCTTTTTGCCCCATGTGCTGATGCTCTCATTTGTTGACATTTCCGAATGCCTTCTTACTGTTGCTTAATAAAAGCAGGCATTCCACACAAAAAAGTGAATGACTCATTAGTATGAGAAAAGATTTTAACTGTGTCGGGATGGGATCGGGCTCGGACATAAATATCTTAATGCCTGTCGGGCTTGGGTCGGGTTGGGTTACTGCTCTGTCAGACGTTGGCCAGGCTCGGACAGAAAAATGCGGCCCGATCCGCACTCTAACCAGAATATCACTCTTTTGACTTCATCCAGTAAGCAACCATCCAAAACACCCAAGAAAACCACATAAAAGTTAACTGAGAACCACTCAGAACTCTTTGGCAACACATTTGTTTTTGTTATGGTGATTGATCATGGTATAATATCTGATGCGTGTCTCTCGTGTGAGATGAGAAACACTTTTCATTCTCTTATGGAATACAGTAGATTGCCTGCATTATTTGCTGTCTCTAATTAGGTTTAAACAGACTCAGGCAGGTTTTCTCTTTTTAGAGTTTTATTTTTGGCCCACGATATAGCTGCCGCGCACAAAGACAGAAGAGCTGGTTATTAAACTGTCTTATAACTGCAGAAAACCTGTCTATGAGAACAAAAGGCAAGACATGGCTTCTTTTGCAGTTTTTTTTTTCGTCGTGCCTTTTTTTTTCAAGTCTAGTTTAGGATGGAGGTCAGATTGATTTGAAATGGCTGTAGGGGGTTTGTATGAATGCCTTACGCATGTAATGCGATTAATGATGATGTTCTAATTTTAGTGTTTTTGGCTTATTATTCTTCTGTTTCCTGCAGGTATGTGGTCATTTTCGGTCTCTGAATTGGCCGTTCCCGGGGTGGAGATCGGTCGTCTGTCGGCAACAGATGCAGACCTGGGTGAAAATGCTCGGATGGATTTTATGATTGTGGATGGAGAGGCAGGGGACACCTTCAACATAACTGGATTGAACCAGGAGGCTGTGATTTTGTTAAACAAGGTGGGAGTAGAGAAATGGAAATACCTACAGTAATGTTGTTTTCTTCCATACATTCCCAAATCAGAACCAAATCCAATTATGTGCTGTATCTGACTCAAAACTGTTCAGTTGTTTGTCATAACAGTATCAAAAACACATGAGTAGTGAATAAGTGAGTGGGTTCAGACACAGCATTTACTACAGTAAATGAATATGTATATAAACAAAGATAATGGGAAACTTCTACCGTTTACTGTCTTATTTATTTACACACATAGACATTCTCTCATATTGTTTGACCTAATATTGATGCTTTCATTACAACAAATGTAGCTGCACCACATATGGATTACATTGGCAGTCTAAACAAATAGATTTGATTTTGTTATTTGCAAAATGACAGTGGTCTCAAAGGATAATTGTAGCAAATATGCAACATTAGAAAATATATAGATTGAAGAATGGGTTGTTTTGAACAAATAGCAACTGTATAACAGCACATGAAGATGCAGAGGATTAACGTTAATTTAAGTTTGGTTCTGTAGAGAGTGTGTCCATGATCATTCATGATCCAGCTTCACATACATGAGGAGTCGGTATAATGTCTTTGCATGAATCTTTGCAAATCAACTTTCCTAACAATGTGCTAACACCCAGAACACCCTAGCAACCGCATAGCTAATTTTTTTAAACATTTTTAACAATTTTAACAGAATTGCGATTATGGTAACCATCCAAAACACTCTAGCAACTGCATATAAACACCCAGTCAATGTCAATGTTTTAAAAACATTAAAATAGCAACTGCATAGCAACACCCTGGAAACCACAACACTTGGAACACCCTTTAAAAAACCTTATAACATCCTTACATTTCAACAACAGCATAGCCACAAATGAAAAAACAGTAGTAAACACAGCCATGTCAACACCCTCGCAAAAACCCTAGCAACACCCTAACAACTACCCTGCATAGCTACACATTAAAAACATTTACAAAACTTTAGCAACCACCTAGAAAACATTCAGAATATTTTAGCAACCACATACAGTAGCAACACCAAGGCAGTGCACTAAGAATAAATATCCTAGTAACCCCATGACAACATGTCAGATACACTCTAAATGCTTACGAAGCTGTTTAGCAACAGTCTGGGAACTACCAACAGCACCTCAGCATTGTGGTAAGCATGACTCATATTTCCCTTCAAAAGTGAAACACTTTAGTTAGTATTTACATTGAATTTATTCAGAATAGCAAAAGGGCAAAGTACAAAAGGAAAGCACTAACAAAGAAAGAAGTTTAAGCAGAATGAATCACAAATTAGTTAAATTGACTCTGAGTTCAAATGTAGATGAGGATAATCTGCAGCACAAACGTCTGCCAGCGAACATGCATATTAGCGCCGGCGGAAAGAGAATTTAACCTGCGGCCCCTGGAGAGACCTCATCACAGTTCACACAGGCAGTCACTATTTAAATACAAACTTTGTAGGGACTTAAAAAAATGTGCATTTCATATAAAAGGACTTTGTGTGACAGTAAGTCACACATAACTAATTGAAAAGAGAAAAGATTCCACCTTTTAGACAAATTAAAATAAGCAAACTGGAAAATGAAGCGCAAGCTATTTTCTACTCTGATAAGTGCTTATAAAGACAGATATACATGTGCCTGTGTGAGTGAGAGATCTTTACCCATCCGCTGAGCTTCAATGACAGAGGTGTGTGTGTGTGTGCTAGTTAAAGACACAGACAGAACAAACAGAACGAGGAGAGACGCGTATAAAAAGAAAACAGGATAGAGAAGGTTGCAAGGAACGAGATGAGTCAGAGACATGGGGGGTGGAGGAGAAAAGAGTGAATACGAAAAGCAAATTAGACAGAGGAAGAGCGCGGGGAGACTAATGCCGCTGAGTAACAAGGGAGAGGAAGCGCATGGAGATGTTGATTAACACATGGCTTTAGTTCAAGTGACAGAGCTTTTCATGTGTTAGTGGCTCTCAGCGCTGCTTATGCCCACTGCTCCACTGAACACCACTTCTGCATGCCTTAAAACTCGATTATACACTTTTCAGCATTTCATTTTTCTCCTCAAGTCCACTTATACTATCTATCTATCTATCTATCTATCCATCCATCCATCCATCCATCCATCCATCCATCCATCCATCCATCCATCCATCCATCTATCTATCTATCTGTATATCTACCCCTACCCAAAATCTATACAAGGATGGTGATCCAGGAACATCTTGTACTTGGCGAAATCACGCTTACCATGAAGTGAGGTATCCGAGTACAAGACACTGAATATGTATGTTTCACATTTTTACTGCATATGGAATATATGGAATGACTATTCAGAATTCACAAGTAAGCAAATAATAATGTAATAAAACAGCAGAGAGTTGTATGAAAGCAATTGATGCATGTCCAAAAGCATTTGCAATTTGTTGGAAAGGAGGAGAAACTGCTACTATGATGTGCACACATGACTAATTGTTTTGAGAAATGCATTAACTGTCATGCAAATGTAAGTACTGTTGTGAGAAATGCACCAAAGTGACTGAGAAAAACTGTAATATAACTAATACGTTTTTATTGTTTTGCCGTTCTATTTTTAACTTTTCTTTGATCAAAAACCACACACATGCAAATGTAAATGTGAATTCTTAGGCGATGCATTGCAAGCACACATTTTGGAATGCGGCAATGCATGAATTTGAGCTTGAGTAGCCAGAAGCATTTGCTACTGCACCTTTAAATTCTCTGTATGTTATGCAAATACGGTTGGTCATACTGTATGTGCTCATTGTCACACTCATTTTCTTAGACACCTCCCTTAGAGTCAACATGCCATGAAAAAATAGTCCCCATTTACTTTCTTGAAAGGCTCATAATATCTGCCCTGTTACTTGCATATTCTGACACTTTAATTGTGGACACCTACGGTTCTCCAATCTCATCTTGTCCAGAGTTAGTAGAGCATCCTCAACCCTTAATACAGTTCTGAAGCGGTTATGGATGTTAATATAACCACATCCATGACTTCCTTCCATCTTAATACCAGCAGAGCAAGCCCTGCAGTCGTTTAAGTTATGAAGAGCTGAAACCCAGACACATTGCTTTTTTTGACGCTTTATATGGGTTTTTTTGTAATCTACTGAGGTGCAAAGATGAAAAAGGAGTGAACGTGGGAGTTTCAGCATCTCACTGAAATGAAAAGATATTTTAGAGCGCCTTCCTGGTGCCAAAACACAGTAAAACAAATGCTGGTGTACTGTGTGAGTTTCAATAAAGTAATGTTTCATGGGAAAGTGTTTTTTATCTTGAACACATCAGGCTGTGGACTATGAGAGGCGAAGCACCTACTCTCTCGCAGTGGAGGTGCAAAACCCAAACGTGGACTCGCGGTTTCTTAGACGAGGTCCATTTAAAGACCGGGCAATGGTGCGAATCACAGTTCTGAATGCAGATGAGCCACCGAAGTTCTCCCGTTCACGATACCGGTTGGATGTGTCAGAAAACTGCCCTCCGGCATGTGTGGTGGGAAGAGTGGCTGCTGTGGACCCAGATACAGGCCTCAGTAACAACATCAAGTAAACACTACCTATTCACCTTTTTACCTTGTTCACTCAGTATGACTTGCTTTATCTAGTCATTCACGCATGGGTTAATCTCACAAATACATATTGGTCACTCCAAAGTCAATGCAAAAGTATTTTATGTACAGAAAATGATTTCTTTTGTTTGTTTTGTTTTTAGGAAAGTCCCATTATTTTGCATTGTGACCTTTTCATGATAATTAAGCTTATTGCCCCCAAATTCTTATTGCAATAATGTATTATTTATGTTTTTCTTTATTACATTTTAATATTGATGTTCACATCTAATTTCTTTAATTCTGTTTTTAATTTAAATTTATCAGCATAATTTAAAGGCAGTGCATATTAACCAAATACCGCTATGTATGCGTGTTTCTTCAGCTGCGCCTACTTTTATATGCCAGAGACTTTTGAAGGCAAAAATTACATTTTGGAAACTTTTTAGCGTGTTTTTGCATAATTTATTTGTGCCATACTCATACTCGGAAAAATATGAAAATTAATTATCTATTATTTAAAAAGCAGATCAAAACAAAGAGCCATATCTATATCTGTTCATTTTATAAATTATGAAATCACAGCATTTTTTAAGAGATCTTTTAATTCAATGTCATCTTATTTATTTATTTTTTAATTTAGGGGTTTATAATGATTATTTAAAAAATGTCATTCTCAACATAAATTGAGACTGTGTGTGTGTGTATATATATATATATATATATATATATATATATATATATAGTAATATTTTTAATACTTTAATGGAAGTCTCTTATGCTATTTTAGGCTGCATTTATTTGACCAAAAATACTGAATATTATTATAATTTAAAAGAACTGTTTTCTATTATAATCTAACAACATAAGCCTTTTATCAATTTAACTCATCCTTCCTGGATTAAAATAATTATTTTTAAAAACATTCTGAATTTTGAACTTTTGACGGATTTCTATTTAGAATAAATACTGTTCTTTTTATTCCTTAAAAAATCCTGAAATAAAATTATCACAGAAACATTAGGCGGCATAAATGTTTTTAAGCAGCACATCAGCATATTAAAATGATTTCTGAAGTAATGAGACTAAATACTGTATATAACTGTATATAAATATACACACACACACTGATTTTGGGGTGAAATATCAGCAGGACATGGTCTTGACAGGTTTTTGTGAGTTTTACCCACACAGCACATACAGTTTTTATATTATTAGTTAAAAAACTTATATTGCATCAGGTTTCTCTCTGCCAGAGGAAAAATGTGGGCTGCTTTCACTTAACCTGCTCCGTTTCACTTGTTCAGCTGGCTTATTGATGCACTGGATCCTTTATATCTTCTAATATGTCTGCCCTCCTTCTTTTATTCCTGTCCATTTCTTCTCAGGTACTCAATTGATCCCGAGTCGGACCCCGAGGCGCTGTTCCGTATCGCCTCTGACAATGGCCTCATCACTACCACCGTGGAATTGGATCGGGAACAGGAGCAATGGCATAACATTACCGTCATCGCCACACAGAGAGGTACCAGAACTCCTCTACACCACTGCCACTCTTAAAGGCACATCGCATCAATTTTGAGCGCCTGACAATTTCACACAGGTAGCAGCGTGTAATCAGCCCACAGAAAAGCTATTACTTCTGTGGTGGCTGTGGACATGAAAGCTCATGGCAGAGACAAGCGCGAACAGAAGTGGAAGGGAAAGGGATAATACTGTAGAATGAAAAGTGGAATTGCTTATGAGTCCGGTCAACCCCAGCTCAAGGTCGCCCATTTGTGCTTCCCGTTGGCCCTCGTAAAACACTATCTCGCATCCTCAGAAGTCAGAAGTCTTTAGTGGATTTGTTCAGCTTATATTCAGTAATTACTTTCATATTAGACACACGCGCCGAGTGTGATAAGTGTGCTTCTGTTATGGCTTTATGTAATGTCATGAACATCAGATGACGTTCGGGCCACTTCTGCTTGTGATGTAACGTTATGTCCCAAAAGAGCAAAGAGCGTATGGAGAACAGTAAGGAGACAGATTGGAGTTAACTTCTGTTTCATGGTCAGTAAGATTTAGCTGACCTACATGCAGCTTAAAAGCTTTGGATTTCTAACTTTCTGTGCTTTTTATTTTTATATATATATATTTATATTTATACATCCAGTCATGCTGTTTTCTGTTTCTTAGACAGCCCCAACCAAGTCGCCAGAGTAGCGGTTGCCATAGAGACGCTTGACCTCAATGACAACGCCCCCGAGCTGGACCGACAATACAACCCTGCCGTGTGTGACTCCAGTGCTGCTGGACAGGTCGGTGATCTTTGAACCTTTTAAAGCCTGCAGTAGAAAGAGTCTGTGAATAGTGAAATGTGGCCCGCTTCAAAAGACTATTGTGGCCAAGGAGCATCCACAATGGAACCAGGAAGAAATTATGTGCAGTTTGCGCTGGAAAAAGATAGATGCTCAAAAAATTATTTATAAATATATATGTAAATAATTAATTATTTGAGCATCTATCTTTT